>MCJB01038700.1:27591-78756 GCA_002018475.1 Nicotiana obtusifolia
TATATATATATATATATATATATATATATATATCAAGAATCACAACCGAGGAACCGCCTCATATTCACAATTCACAATCTCAATCACAATCTTTCCTTATACCGCCGTGTGAGCCTTAAGTTTTGAAATAGGTTTTGAAAATAATTTTTTCGAAATAGCTACACGCACTTTAGACCATCTTATGACGCAGTGTGTCTTCACGTAGTTTTCCTACAAGAAACACGCACATAAGCCCCACCTTATACCACCGCATGCACATTAACCCCAAGCGTTATACCGCCGCATGCACGTCAATATCACATCACACTAACAACTCGCACCACAAGTGCTCATATATCACAACTTGCCAACAATCAACAATATCACTATTCCACAACAATAGCCTATGGCTCCACCACAACGTGTACAAGAATATCAACAATAACAATGAATGTAAAATTTCTCAACAAGAAAGATATCTCAACAATTATCAACTTCGCTTCAAAATGATACAGCTTTCACAACTTCAACACCAATAGCTCAACAATAACGTGTAACGACGAACTAAATACGAATAACTCATAATGGAAGGAATAATATGACTTCAAACGAGAATAATAGCAAAGAAAGAGACAACTAGTAACGATGACTTCAAATAATGAACATTAATAATGAAGAGATAACACGTACAATGACTTCAAGAAATGATAATCAACAATGAAAGAGATGACATGCATCAAATAAAGGCAACAAGTTCAACTAAGGCATGAGAACAATTTATCAAGTAGGATGTAGAACAAGTATTAAGCAAGTCAATTAAGGTATGTACGAATAGACCAACACAAATAAGGATAAATTGACAATGAAAATATAGAACATAATATAACATTTCAACTAAAGCATAAAACTAGTCTAAGTAGCCTAAACCGGTCAAATACCACGTACAACCCGTGTACCTACTCGTCACATTGCGTACACGACTTTCACATGCACAAATAAATCAATCAATACCAATCCTAAGGGGTAATTCCCCCACAAAAAGTTAGGCAAGATACTTACCTCAACTAGGCCAATTCAACACTCGAAAATAGTTTTTCATCTAAAATTTGCCTCCACACTGCTCAAATCTAACCAAAATCGACTTAATATCATCGAACAATGCTAGGAAATCAATTACAATTAATAAAGCTAAGATCTATACACTTTTACGAAAAAGTCAACAAAAGTCAACCCGTAGCTTGCCCAGTCAAAACCCTGGTCCAATGGTAGATTCAGACTACCCATGACCCCACGAGTTCATATATATGATTAGTTTCAAAATTCGAGTCCAAATCGACTCTCAAAACTCAATTTCTTATCTTTCAAAAACTTGACAAACCTTTACAAATTATTACTTTGATTAACATGATTTTGATGTTAAAATCTAAGATATATTGATGGAATATGATTAGAAATAGATTAGAATAACTTACTCAAAGTTTGTAGGTGAAAATCCCTTCTCCAAATCATCTCCTACCGAGTCTAGAGTTCAAAAATGAAAGAATATTTTCAAAAATTCCGTCTCCCAACCCTTTAACCAGCCACATATGTTGCATTTGCGATACAAAGTGAACCCTCGCAATTGCGGATTAGGGCTTGTATTTGTGAACCATGACAACCTAAGTCATCATCGCATTTGCAAGAAAGGCTTCGTAATTGCAAAGCTGGGAATTTTTCAGAAGCAAACAAATGTTCGCAATTGCGAACCTAGTCCATATTCTATTGCCTTTGCAATGCGAAGGCGAAGTCGCATTTGCGACATCTGCCCCCTACTATCACCTTCGCAATTGCAAGGCTGGAACTCACAATTGCGATAACAGACACCAGCATACCAGCAATTCATTTTACGTTCAAAACCATTCCGATACATGTCCGGAACTCATCCGAGCCCTAGGGGCTCCAAACCAAACATCCACACAAGTCTAAAAACATCATACGAATTCGCTCGCGCGATCGAAACACAAAAATAACATCTAAAAGTACGAATCGAACTCTAAAACGCATGAATTTCAAAATAAAAATTTCATGAATTAAAACTAAATGTCCGAATCTTATCAATTCAACTCCAAATGACAATAATTTTTTGCAGGCAAGTTCCAGATACCATAACAGACCTATTCCAAGTCCCAAAATCAAATTCCGAGCTCGATAGCTAAAAGTTAACCTACGGTCAAACTTTTCAACTTCAAATTGTTAAATTTAGGCAAATCAACATAAATCATCTGACGGACTTCCAAAATCAATTCCGGGAATACGCCCCCAAGTCTGAAATCACGATATGAAGCTATCGAAGCATAAAAATACAGTTCCGGGGTAGTTTTCACAAAAGTCAAAGTTTGGTCAACACTTTCTAATTTAAACTTCTAAGTCAAGAATCAAGGGTCCAAATCAACCCGCTGGGACGGAACTAACCAACCCCGAAAGTCATAAAATTATAAACACACATGTGTGAAGCATCAAAAGAGGAAACAGGGCGTAATTATATAAAATGACCGATCGGGCCGTTACAATATTATAAGATGTGATACAAATAGTCGATTGCCTTGGGAGATAGAAGTCCTAAGAATATTTTTGCATCATTTATCACCATCTCAACTCAGTCAGTTTTCTTGCTCATATCAAGCATATACACTTCAAATAGTGTTGAATTAGTTCTTCAAAAATACATATACTACACGTGCACAAAAAGGATCAAGAACTCCATATCAGTATCAAGAATCCCACTTTACAAAAAAAAAGAAGAGTTTTATGTCCATGTCGGGAATGAAACTTTTCTAAGATCAATATAAGCAAATATGCCACCATTATAAAGTTTACTTTGAACAAACACGTGACTTATGTTTGGTCCAGCAACGACCATTCAAGTTAAACATATAAGCCTTTTTTAACGGCTTATTGCATTACGTCTCGAATATATTATCTCATTTTATTAGTATATGACTTACTTTTCGAAATTAGACTCGGATCGATTATCTCGTATACATTAATAAAAATCTCAAGTATTACTTTAGGACATGTGTCCCTCTCTACTTTGAAGTATGTTCATATACTCCAATTGGGGTTCAACATCCAATTACACTTAATGCCTCTTCGGGTCAAATCCACTAAGATATATATATTTATTCCGGATCAATATTCCCTTAGACTCAATGTCTTATCAGGATTAATACTCCCTTAAATCCTACCGGGATTAATACTCCTTCAGACTAAATATCTACCCGGATCAATCAATTATATTTATGTCCGAGCAAAGATGAGACATCCTCTTCATAGCATTTAAAAAATATAAAATGGCCATCTTTTATTTAAAAGTCAGATACCCAAAGGTCCAACTTTAGGATATCGCACATGAAACGATGAATTTAACTATTTATATTTCAAGTCTATAAGACTAGATATGAGCACTCGGTAAAATTCTTAAAGTGCCAAGGAAAAATTAATATTCGGATAAATTTTCTATAGTACCGAATAATATCTAGATAAACGTGATTGCAATACTTATATCTTTCTCAAATCAAAGAATTCCCTCTATCATCCACCACGATAATGGAAACACCATCTATCTCGTAGATGAAACTGAATAGGCTGGGATTGGTTCGGGATTACTCTAACTATGCTCGGAAAGCTCTTTCCTCCTCTTGTTAGATATTTTCTTCAGAGGACGTGCAAGGACATTCTCCGAATTAGTATCCATGGTACTCTTCTTCTTTCGCTTCTAAGCAACCTATATAAAAAATTCGATCTTGAGCCTCATCAGCAGCTGGAGTCTCGATCAAGATTCTAGGCTGTCTATCTCGATTAAAAGACTTACAACAACAGAAGAAGAAAAGCAATTTAGGAGAGTCGAAAGAAACTTACAAGTGTAGTTTCATTTCTCTGGGAATGGACAGTCACTAGGCTCAACCAATTCGAGGGTTAAAACAACTACAATTTTTTTGTACTATCCCTGTCATGATCATCTTCAGGGTCGACCATAACTCGTTTGCTACGAGCAAAAAGAGTAAATATTCTGGCACGGAAGAGTTTGGGAGAATATAAGTGAAGAAGATTGCAAAGGGTGAAGTTTGAAATGAAGGCACGCCATTACGCTCCAAATTATTGGATCCATTTGAGCTAGATAGATATTGAAGTGGTGGCAGAATTCTTCTATCACGGGTTATATTGCAAGTTGGAACCCGAGGGTGAATGACACGCCATTAAAGCCTCAGGAAGAGGCGACAAAATATTTTCGCTATAAATAAAATTACCACTTCCCAAATATTCAATTGAAATTACTCGAAAAGTGAGGAGACTATCTGTATTAGTAAAAAATAGACTTGTCATGTGGGTCTATTAAATGACGATACGTGTCAGTAAAGTTATGAGAAAAGTGAAGATGACGTATAAGGATGACATGTGCAACACCCTCGGGATCGAATATACTCATACCGTATTATTAGTTTTGGAACTGATCATCATAGAATTGCTCCGGATCAGGCAGGAGAATAACTCATAATTACTAATAAGTAATAAATGAATTAATCCCGGATTACACGAGATTTACTATCTTTACGCCATCAGTTACAAATCAATTATACAACATACAATAAACGCAATAAATGATTGTAACGGGCAGAACAAGGCAATCAGTTACATAATTGACTCAACATGCACGGAATTAACTCATCAATTACGAAATTTCAACATTTACTCTATCATTACAAGTCTTCCAAAAGTAACAGATGAATTTAGTAAATGCTCATAATAGTCTCATAATTCAAGGAGAATGGTTACCAAGAACTAGTCCTATAAATAGACATATTTTACCACCATTGTGATCATCTAATTTTCTTTTGTGCAATTCTATACATTATAATTTATAGCAATTTGCTCCTAAGTTTGCCATAATTCAGCTCTTCAAGCTTTGTTCGGTTCATCATCCTATCAAGGATCATCTAATAAGAATTATTTCTTTTCTGTTTTAATTGTATTATATTATCTGTCATTAAATTTATTTTTCACTTCTCTATCACGTTGTATTGATGAAAATTTAAATTTTTTGGATTGAATCGATTGCTTGTGGCCCATCATATAAAATTAATTATTTTGACCTTGAAAATTATTTTTTAGGTTGAACAAGTAGCCCATAGAAAACCATTTTCGATGATACTTTTGTTGCAATTTGAGTAATGAACAAGTGTTTAAACTTTATGTGAAATGCATTTCGCAAAATGAAAATATTTTTCTACATCATTTTAAAAATTGTTGGTTATTTTTTTATATTTATTTATTGAAATAGCCACCAGTATGATACAGAGGTTTAGACGATGACCACCTCAGGGGCGTATCTATGTGTTAGAGCATTGGGCACGTGAACTCATGCTCCTCTCTCATTACCATATATATAATATTATATTTCTTATATTTCTTATATATATATATATATATATATATATATATATATATCCATGGAATCATTGGGTGCACCTTTACAAGTTAAGTTCAAGATTCAAATCTCAGTTTGTAGGCATGTCTAGTGTCCCTCTTATATTTTAATTAAATATTTTTCTTTTTCTTTCATTTTTATTTGGTCTATTAATTCAAAATTTCTAAATTTAACACATTGCAATCCTTGACCTCCTTTTATCTCATCGCAAGATTTTATATAACTAAAACCAATAGCAGTAGATAAGTAGCGTGATTCAATAATTCCAGCATTTTTGACATGGCGTATAGGTATATATATTAAAAATTATTAAAATTGCAAGAATTTTTTATTTTTAACCTATATTTTCTAACTTATAATGGATTCATGGTAAGAATATAAAAGTTGATCCCATCAAATTTAAATTTTAAATTCATCTTTTTATAATAGTGCACTCATCTTCTTAGGATCCTAGATTCGCCTCTGGACCACCTATTTGTGTATAATTAAAATCCCAAAGGTGAAAACATGGGGGCGGGGACATAGTGCCTTGTTTTCTCCAAATACAAAATGTAAGTTACCTTATCCAACCTTATCTTTGTTAAGCTTACAAAAGATACGAAATGTCAAAGACGGATTCAGAATTTAAATTTTATGGGTACTTAGTATTTGGGCAAAATTGACACTCTCACAAGTAATTTTTTTTTTTTGTTTTAATGTTAGCTGGTCTGTTTCTAAAAAGAAAAAGAGACAAAAAAAATGCCTACTGGTGTTGTTTTGTGAAAAAAATAAAAGTGAAGTTAAAAACTGTAGGTTGAGATTCAAACCCCTCACCAAATATTCAAGAACTTCGCTTTAGTTGGCTCCTCCGTTTATCACTGGACCAACAGTTGATTTTGCTTATGGTTTCCAAGTTAAAAATAGTTATACATTTAATTTTGCTTATGATTTCCAAGGTTCGGGTAAAAGTTATTGAATTCCTGAGAACGGATATTCAATACTGTAGATCCACCCCTGTGAAATGTACGGTCACTAGTTTGATCAGCAAAACGAATGATGAAAGTGTTATGGAGTCGGGATTTGAAGTTTACGAGTTTAAATTTTTAGTTTTCTTAAATTATTGAATTCTAAATTAATAATTTATACATATTTAATGAATTTCTTAAATCAAATAGGCCGGGTCCGTATCCAACACTGGCTTGCCCTGGCTACCTACGTGTCCACAATTCATTAAGTTACATATGAGTACAAAAAAATTACAGCATTATACATCATCACTATCAGATCTCCTTCTAACTTGTCTAATTCTGAAGCATGAAAATTCGAGGTTTTTCCATTCTAAATGCACCTCTGGTCTCAAGAGAAAAAAAATTAACCTAAAAATAGACTTCAGCATTTGATAGATCCTACAATCTAGCAAATAAGAGAGAGAAAGGCAAAAGTTGATTTAATCTTTTTGCAACAATTCCAACTGAATACACTCTTTTGCTTCGTATAATACGTGCACATGCAAAAGAATTATTATTTCTTATAAATATAATGTATAGTATTATCTGTACTCAAGTTAACTCACTAAAATTTTAAATTCTATATTTGCCTCCGAAATAGAGAAATCAGATATTCATTTTCGGATTAGGAAGCAGAAAGTATTATTCTAATAGCATTTATATATATAATATAGACAAACACTATGAGGGACGGCGTGAGGAAAAACCGTTACTGAAGAGTCTTAAAAAATATGTTACATCTCTGGTAAAGATGTTACTTTCAAATAAGTTCATAAGAAAAAAAAATTGTGAATTTTCAAGCCAACCAACCATAAAAAAAAGTTAGAATTTTCCATACCAAGCACACGGGATATTTTGAACTTCTAAAAATAATTTGATTTTTTTCGGTCGTTGAACTTCTATAACTTTAAGGCGGGCCTTTCACTTTAGGGCATCTCTAACTTTATATATTTTGCACCATTTTGGTGCAAACACTAAAATGGTGCAAATTAACTCCAACCCATTGTACCATTTTTTGCACCAAAAAAGAATATTCCTTTATATTCTTCTCTCTCTCTTATATTATATTATTTTTTTTACTTAAATTTTATTTTATAATTTCAGGAAAAAATCCTTTCTTTTCTTTTTCTTTTTTACTTATCCATCCCATGTAATTCATAATCCTTTGTTATAAATCATTTAACAAAAAATTATTTTATACCATAAAATTTAAATAATATAGATTGTACGCAAATATTATACGTTATACATATTAATGGATAATTCAAATAAAAGTGAAATCATTGATAAAATATAATTAAATAAATACTATTACATTAAGGTAGAATTTATTTTAATTTCTACATAAATATTCAACTTTCATGATTAGTACGTTGCTCCCATAAATGCTCTACTAATGCATTATGAAGTGCAAAATGAGCATTGTGATGGTTATTGTGTTATTGAACATTGTGTTATTTATTAACAACATATTATATTTTATATTTGTAATTTTATTTTTGTGATGGTTATATTTTTTAATACAATTATAACTTATAATAAAATTAACTTATAATTTTATATAAAATAATATATACGAAAATTAATTTATAAAACTTATACTCCAAAATTAAGATGTAAAATTAATATTATAAGATATTACATAAAAAATAAGTAGGTATATTAGGAATCTAAAATTATAAATTAAAATTTATAATATGTTAAATTAAAAGTGTTATATAATAAAAATAATAATAAAATATTAATGAATAGGAATGTTGTAGATGAATAGGTATATTAGGAATCTAAATGTAACAATTAAAATTTATAATATGTTAAATTAAAAGTGTTATATAATAATAAAATAATAATAATATATTAATGAATAGTAAAATGGTGCAAAATATAATGCAAGATTGGAGCTCCAATGCACCATTTTTTGCACCAAAATAGCATTTGGTGCAAAAAATGATGCAAGGTTGGAGATGGTCTTAGCATTTATCTGCTAGCGCATTATGAAACTTTAATACACCTATTTCTTATAATGTATTTTTACAAATAAAATCCATTTTGCCAAATTATAAGGCTAAATATAGGTTGATTTTCAAAAGGAAAACGTTAATAGAATCTTCAAAAGATATTTTTACCTTCCTATGTTATATGTGAAACTTTATTACCCACCCTAATCAAGTTTTAACTTAATTACATGGTCATATACAATTTATCAATTATATACAAATTAGTTTTAAATGAGCATCCCTTTATATTCAGAATTGAATAAGGAATATCCATTATTTCCCCATCCTCTTTATTCCTGCCTCCTCTCTCTCTCTCCGTCTCTCTCTCTTCTCAAGCGAAACGTTATAGGAAGGGGGAAAAAAAGCAATAGAGATTTTTATCTTTCTATACTATATATGAAACTTTATTTACCCCCTCCCCCTCCCTAATCAAGATTTAAATTAATTACATGATCATATACAATTTACCAATTGTATACAAATTAGTTTTAAATAAGTATCCCTTTATATTAGGAATTGAATAAGGAATATCAATTATTTTCCCATCCCTTTATACCTGCCCCCTCTCTCCGTCTCTCTTTCTCTCTTCGTCTCTCTCTCTCTCTCTCTCTCTCTCTCTCTTCGTCTCTGTTTTTTTCTCATTTTTTCTTCCTTTGATGTTCTCTGTTTTTTATGCTTTCTTGTTTATAGAGTTTTAATGGAATTCATCAATCAATTTCAATCGCTTTACTATAAAGTTTTAACTTAGCAAATTCCTTTAATGTTGCACAATTGATGTTCGAATTAAAATTGTCAATCAATAAATTTTGAAGGTGTTTGAGTCTCCACCATTGACAGCAATTAAAAAGCTTCAAAGCTTTAAATTCCAGTTTGGATTTTCAAAAACTATTATTTATTTGGATTGGGTATTGTTGCAAACAATTGAGAATATTCTTTGGAGTTTATATCTCAATTTTGAGGGTGTTTGGTGAAGATTAGACTTGATTTTGGCCGAATTTCAGATGAAACTCGAAGACATGACATATAATATACTTACGAAATTGTATGATAATTATATGTAAATTGTATTTAAGTTTTATTCTGTTGTAGTTATATTTTCTTTATTTGAATGTTGTATGAAGTTAAAAATAGGTGTATAATGTATGAATCATTGTAAGAAATTTGTATTTAAGTTGTAAATACTATCTTTTTACATAAAGTTGTTGATATGTATCTAAATTGTATCAATAAAGAAAGTTTTGATTAGAATTTTAGAGAGTTAGAAGAACACACCACATACAAAATACATACAAATCATATACAAAATATATACAGAAGACATATTATATAAAATTTGTATGAAAAATGTATTTAAGTTGTTTGATGTTGTAGTTATATTTAACTGAGTAAAAATAATGTATGAAAGTTATAGATAAATTATAAATAAATTGTATACTATATAATTAATTATTCTTTCCCACGGACATTTTTACTTTACTCTAAAATCTATATATGAACATCATTAGTACAAAGAAAAATACGAAATGAATTCATGAACTCAAAATGGATTCAAAACATAGCAAAGGTTATCTTGAATTAACAAATATTGAGTAGTC
This sequence comes from Nicotiana obtusifolia, assembly GCA_002018475.1. Taxonomy (NCBI): domain Eukaryota; kingdom Viridiplantae; phylum Streptophyta; class Magnoliopsida; order Solanales; family Solanaceae; genus Nicotiana; species Nicotiana obtusifolia. The sequence goes on from MCJB01038700.1 coordinate 37,613, forward strand.
AAGGTATAACTATTTCGACATTACTGTAAGGCTTCGTGCTTAAAGAGACAGGAAATAGTTAGGTAATATGTAAAGCTTTTATGTGAATATTTGGTGTGGTTCTCGTGCAAGACAAGTCGACAATTGACAGCACATGAAAGCATTTTTACTTGTTCAGGAACCAACGTGACTATGCAAAATAAAATCTTCAGAATATCAGTTTAATAATATCAAAAAAAAAAAAAAAATTCAATTTCAATGTATGATTAATTCTTCATTGTCGGACCTAATTAGAATTATTAACGGCTTCCTGATTTTTTCTTTGAAGAAGCTACGCTATATCCCAGTAGATTTCTGTTAGTGACTTGTGAGAACCATTGGACCGTTTCAATTTTGTCACGATCCAAAATTTATTAGTCGTGATGGCACCTAACCTGACCCGTTAAGTCAGCAATATTAACAATTAACACAATTTTAATAAAATAAAAGTGATCAACAAATGATATATTTGAATTTTCATACAATATTCTAAGGACGGGTAGTACAAGACATGAGCTACTAAGATTGGATTATTGCAAAAATGGATATGAAATAAATGTTTGAAATGTACATAAACAGAATTCAACTCTATAACTATCCAGGGACAAGTGGTAGCCACATCCGGAAGGTACGAACATTTTCAGAGTTAGCCCTCGACATCCACCGCAGCTCCGCTCCAAAATCTGCACGTAAGGTGCAGAAGTGTAGTACGAGTACAACCGACCACATGTACTCAGTAAGTATCTTGACTAGCCTCGGTGAAGTAGTGACGAGGCTTTTCAGTTAAAAAATACTCTCTGATATAACCTGTGCAGAATACTAACAATAGAACAATACTAGAACATAACAGAATAGAGTACAAGAAACAAATATGTAAAGCAGTAGATGATTTCTAGAAAAACCACAATTAATATTCCTCAATATCACGACCAATCCTCTCCTTAGAACGATAACCAGCAAATCAAATGGCACGGCAACACCCTTCGTGCATTTATCTCAACCTCACCAACTATACATATAACAGTACCAACCAGGTGAAAGAAATGCCGATAACAGTAATGATAAGATAGGAAATATACAGGTAGCAATGATGAACAAGGAAGTACAAATAGACAACAGTAATAGACTAGGTAGGAGGCATAAGAATGATGATATCAATAAGAAAAAAAGAACATAATTTCATCTAACTAGCATGGTAGAAGGCATAAATGTAATTCTAACAAATAAGAAGGGAAATCATGATCTTTATAAGCTACCAAATAGATGCATGAATGACTAACATAGTAGAAGACTTATACTAAAGTGTAATAAAATAGAAACGACATGGATGTGGATATAACAGCAGGAAGGGAGGCATGATATTTGCAGTTAAACAGATAGAAGACATGAACAACACAACAACAATCGAGATAGAGGAAAAAGACAGAACAACAACAAGTCACGTAGATAACATGAGTGCAACAGTAATAACCCCAGGTAAAGGCATGAATGTACACACAAGGAAAAGATATCATAACATAAGGCATGTTCCTTATCCTCGTCTGCATAGAAACACCCTTCGTGCCATGAACTCATGATGATATAAAAACATGGTAATACAAAAGAAATAACACAATATCACCCTTCGTGCTTTTACTCTCATCCTCATATGATAATGTAAATGAGATCAGGATAATATAAATGAAATGGCACAGCATCACCCTTCGTGCTTTTACTCTCAAATGAAATGGCACGGCATCACCATTCGTGCTTTTACTCTCAAATGAAATGGCACAGCATGACCCTTCGTGCTTTTACTCTCAAATGAAATGGCACGACATTACTCTTCGTTCTTTCACTCTCAAATGAAATGGCACAGCATCACCCTTCGTGCTTTACACTCTCCTTCACATGATAAGGTATATACAATGGCACGGCATCATTCTTTGTGCTTTACACCCTTCCTCACCAAGCATATATATATCAATGACAAGCAAGGTAGGAAGCATAAATAACATCAAGGAGAGTGGTTAAATAAATGTTCCAAATGAACCTCAATCACAACTTTCAAGCTAACAATAGTTCAATAAACTCTCAAGAACCTTATTGTCCAAGTATTTCAACAAATCTAAACATAATGATGACCGAATTAGAAAAATCAATATTCCTCAAAATGCCATCAAATTTTAATCAAGTTATAATAAATTAAATCTTGGTTCCTAACATTTAATTCCATATTCTTAGTAGTCTAGAAGTCAAGTAAGACATGAAGCAAGAAGGTCACGAAAATCTACAAGGCGCAATTTATAGTATAATTTACTCCTAAGCATGATTAACCCTGGCACATACATATACGCTCGTCACCTCATATATGTATCACCCCCGTATGTAGCAAATAATGGTAATTAGTAGGAAAAATTCCCTCAACAAAGTTAGGTAAGACACTTGCCTCAAACGAGCCAAATCGATACCCTAGAAGCGCCATCCCGCTCAAACCATCCTCCCAACGGCTCGAAACTAGCCACAAACAGTTCGATACAATCAACACGAGATAAAGGAATCAATTCCATAAGAAAATACTAAGTTCTTAATCAAAAGTCAAAAAGTCAACTCAAAAGTTGGCCCCCGGGCCCACGTCTCGAAATTCAATAAAAGACACAAAATCCGAAAGCCCATCCAACCACGAGTCTAACCATACCAAAATTATCAAAATCCGACACCACTTCGATATCCAAAATTACACCTCAAAACCACACAATCTAGATGAAAAAATTCAATGGGGAAACATAATTATTGAATAAATTTGACCACAAGTGACTTACCTCAAGAATCCCTTAGAAATCCTCTCAAAAATCGCCTACGCCCGAACTTGAAATGTTCAAAATGAAGAAAATCACGGAACCCTCAATTTTAATACTCTGCCCAGGCTTTCCGCACCTGTGACAACTTAACCGCATCTGCAGTTAGGCAGAAGCGTCCTTCCACTTCTGCTGTGAACAACTGGAACCAAACCTTCACACCTGCGGAAAATACTCCGCTTCTGCGCAAACACAGGTGCGACCATCTTCCCACTCCTGTGCTGACCCCTCGCTTCTGCACTCAACCTCTCTGCACATGCGACCACAACCTTTCTCACTCCTAGCTGCATCTGCGCTTCCCCACTCGCACCTGCGACTAAAGCTCCGCAGGTGCGATTGCACCAGAAGACTCCAGCTACAGCACCCCTTTTAACTCCAAACTTGATCCGATAATCATCCGAACTTCACCCGAGGCCCCCAGGACCTCAACCAAATATACCAACAAGTCCTAAAATACGATACAAACTTAGTCGATCTTGCAAAACACATCAAACAACACTAAAACCACGAATCGCGCATCGATTCACGCCTAATGAATTTTTGAACTTCTAACTTTCACATCCGATGCCGAAACCTATCAAATCACGTCTGATTGACCCAAAATTTTGCACATAAGTCACAAATGACACAACGGACCTACTCCAGCTCCCAGAATCCTAATTCGAGCCCGGTAACCATAAATTTCACTCTCGGTCAAACTTCTAAATTTTCAACTTTTGCCATTTCAAGCCTAATTCAACTATAGACCTCCAAATCATAATTCTGTTATGCTCCTTAGTCCAAAATCATACCAACTGAGCTACGGAACTATCGAAACTCCATTCCGGAGCCATTAACACACGAGTCAACATTGAGTCAACCTTTTCCAACTTAAAGCTTCAAACATGAACTCTTCCAAATCACTTCCGAAAACCTGAAAATCAAAACCGACAATTCACACAAGTCATAATACATCATACGATGTTGTTCAAGACTTCAAATAGCTGAACGGAATGCAAATGCTCAAAACGACCGGCTGGATCGTTACAAATTTGCTTGTGATCACAATTGAAGAATTTTGGAGTATAAACTCGGATAACAAAATCCCCTAATTTAAAGTACTAATAATGAATTGTACATGGAGAGAGATAACAGAGAATAGGGAAAGAGGAGAGGAGGAAAAAAAAAGAAAATGGTCTAATTAAATCCCTTATTTTAAGGCACTAATAATGAATTGTACATGGAGAGACATGACAGAGAATATGGAAAGTGGAGAGGAGAGAAAGAAAAGGAAAAAGGTGTAATTGAATCCCCTAAATTAAGGCACTACTAGTGGATTGTATATAAATTGTAAGCAATCCTTATTTAGGGCGGGTAATATACAAAACTAGAACAATTTTGGTAAATAAATTTCAAACTTTAAGGTGGGGCTTTTACTTTATTATGAAACTTTATTACCCTCCCTAATCAATTTTGGTAAATAAACAATTATGAAACTTTATTACCCTCCCTAATCAAGTTTTAACTTAATTATATGGTCATATACAATTTACCAATTATATATAAATTAGTTTTAAACGAGTATCACTTTATATTAGGAATTGAATAAGGAATATCAATTATTTCCCCATTCCTTTATACCTGCCTCTCTCTCTCCGTCTCTTTCTCTCTCTCCTTCTCTGTTTTCCCCGTTTTTTCTTCCTTTTATGTTTTCTTGTATATAGAGTTTTAATGAAATTCATCAATCGATTTTAATAGTTTTACTATGGAGTTTTAATTTAGCAATTTCCTTTCATGTGTAAATCCACAGAATAATTTCCAAGAATTTAATAAAGAAATAATATTAAATATAGAGCTCATGTATTTGTCACTAGATTTTATTTTCCTTTTGACGTACAAGGGAAAGAAATGGAAATGTTAAAAAAGCAAACAACAGCAACAAACGAACAAACAAAACCACACTTTAATGTCGACTTGGTGACATAGAAAAGGAAGAAAATTAATGTCCATAAAATTTGGTTAGCTTCGGACACATCAAATGAACTCGAATTTCAGTATGAAAATTCTAAGAAATGTCTTCACTCTTTAAGTCTTGGCTGCTGAATTTATCTGCCGAACTTTTGAATTTTCCATCCTTATCTTGAAACGTCAATTTTTTCAACAAATCATTACGTCGATAAGTCAATAATCTATAATACAGTACACGATAGCAAGCCAATTTCTACGTACAAGAAAAGGACGTTTCAGAAAGAAAAAAAAAAATATGAGCCCGTTTGGATTAACTGATTGTAACTTGCTGACAAGTTAAAGTGCTGAAAAGTATTTTCTAAACTTAGCCAAACACCCTCATATTCTATTGGAAAATCGACCCAACAAAATTACCCGATATACTTATTAAATTTTCTAAAATGTTCGAATCTCGAAACTTAGAGAACTACTGCCTATATTATGAAAAATTAGCTTATAGTAGCGTTAAGGAAAAACTTACTTGCATATATCTTGTATTAATCAGCTATATAATCATCAGGTGCGAGTAAATTTCTTATTTATTTTTAGTATTCTATACAAAATACGATCTAAAGGTTTCTTCTTCACCAAGCTGCCACCACCACAACACAACCCTAGACCCGCAGAATGCTACTAGAGCAACCTGCACGTAACAATAGTTGTATCACGTGCTTGTGTAGTTGTACTCGGCAAAAGTACATAATATCTATGTCCCCTGAAATTAGAAAAAGATGCTTTTCGGACAGCAAGGGTGAAGGAAGCATCACAGACGACGACGTTATAATCTTGAGCTTGAGTAATATATAAACATCATCGGTCTAGAGAATTTTTACACTATTATATAATTTTTATCTGTAGAAATATGTAATCTCTTATTTTCAAGATTATAAATCTCAATTCTTATGAAGGGTTAGTTGTAGTATCCTTTGGATAATCTAATAATAAAAATTTATTTGCATTAATGGTTTGTACAATTTAATTCTATAAAATTTGGCAAGATCTCTATAGGTGAGAGTAGAATTTGCCTTTATTTTGTTCTTTTTATTTTCGAAAAAATAAATTATTTTTTTGAAAAGTATTTTTTTATATTAAATTTTGTATTGAACAAGAAAGAAATTTTCTTTTTGTATGCGCACCTCAAAAAGGTAGAGTCGTGGTTATAGAATCCATTACATATAAAACCTATTGTTCATGCAATTTGGGATCCTTATTTTGGTCAACCAACCATAATAGCTTTTACTCCAGGGGTTGTGCTTGTCCTGGTGAATATCGCTTATTCTGGTGTTTATCATAAGAGAAGCAAATGAAAGACTTTAATAACAATTCTCGTAGAATTGAAAATGAAATTTACATTATGTACATGCCAAATCATGAATTGGCATCTGCTTCTAATTTTCAAAAATAAATCCGTAACATACATATCAATACCTTTTTACCTTCCAGGATGGTGAAGTTTTGACTTTGACTCTGTCAAGACCCAAAACCCACTATAGGTCGTGATGGCGCCCAGCATCGATATTAGGCAAGTCAACGGTGAACTACCAACTAAATTGTTCATTTTATTATTTTTGAAATCATGAATCTTATTAGATAAAGAGATTGATGCATCAAAAACCATACATACGTATGATTTAAGTTAAATATAAAGTAGAAGTGTCTTAATAGTAAGCAAAATCATAAACAAATCCTACAACACCTCAAAATCCGGTGTCACAAGTGCATGAGCATCTACTAGGAAGTACAATAACAAAACATCATCTGTCTGGAATACAAGGTAGATAGGATAAAGTAAATAATTGTGATGAAACTCTGTGTGCTGCGAATCGTGGCGTATAATACAGCTCACCATATAGTCCCGTCAGTAGCCGCGCCTCCGTGCCTAAGCAACCACCAAATGAACCTATCAAATCCTGCACAGTTAGTGTAGAAGTGCAGTATGAGTGTGTAAATCAACGTGTACCTAGTAAGTATCTAGCCTAACCTCGAAGAGGTAGTAACGAGGGGTCGATATTGACACTTACTAGTGGTCCAGCAAATCAAATACTGGATACCTCTCAAGTGGAGTACGTAATAGTCAACACCAAATCAACGGTAACATCTCAAGTTTGGAAAATTCATGAATACGCGGACTTCTTATTAAGTATTTCACACGATTCTGCCGAGGTGAGCGACCCGATCCCATAAGAGTGATTTTATAGAAATGCCGAGGGGAACAGCCCGATCCCATACGAATATGATATATGATACTGCTGAGGCGAATGGCCCGATCCCATAAGAGTATAGTACTGCTGAGGCGAACGGCCTGATCCTATAAGAGTGTGGTACTTCCAAGGCAAAGGCCCGATTCCATAAGAATATGATACTGTCGAGGCGAGCGGCCCAATCTCCTAAGAGTGTGGTACTACCGAGGCGGAACGGTCCAATCCCATAAGAATATGATACTGCCGAGGCGAACGACCCGATCCCATAAGAATATGGTACTGCCGAGGCGAACGGCCCTATCCCCTAAGAGTGTGGTACTACCAAGGCGAACCGCCTGATCTTATAAGAGTATGGTACTGCCGAGGCGAACGGCCTGATCCCATAAGAGTTGCATGCTACTGCCGAGGCGAACGGCTCGATCCCATAAGAATATTTCATGAAGTTGCCGAGGCGAACGGCCCGATCCCATTAGAATATGAAGCTTTTATGGGTCTTTGACCCCACTCACGAGTATACGTGTGATTTATGAGATTCAAGAAAACTTTCCGATGGATACGCACAATGCAGAAGAAATCAGTAAGGGAAGTACAATTTCTATAGCTGAACAAGTAGCTTGTCAAGGATCTAAAATAGCGAGTCTATTACTTTACTCGAGTCTAGTTTCAGCTCATACTGCGAATTAAAGCAATTGAACAGGCAAGAATAACGCAAATAGTACAATTAAAGCATGGCGTGAGTCTAAGTCTACCTGGACATAATCAGGAATTCTAGCATACGCATGGACACTCGTCACCTCATATGTGTGTAGCTCCCACAACATGTAGCACATAACAACTATAACACTTATGGGATAATTTTTCCTTCACGAGGTTAGACATGAGACTTACCTCGCTCCGAAATTCGATAACTGGCTTCAACGCCTTTCTAACACCTCAAACCGATGCCAAACGATCCGAAACTAATCAACAACGTGCAAACCAACGTGCAAACAACGCCTTTCCTTCTTTGCGTTCGCAGGACCTTCCTTGCGTTCGCGAAGAACAAAGTCCGCACCAGAAACCAGCAATCTTTCCCGACAAGGAAATTGGCATATCAACTCTCTCATATGACCTCAGAATTCGACGATATTTGTTGCTATGGTTCTGTATTTACGAGACGGATATAATGTTTCAATTCAATCACAAATCAAATATTGTTTGTTCAATATGGTACCCTTTATGTCCAAAGAAACGACGTTGAGACATTAAATAAGACCGCGATACAACCTAAACACATCTGAAACACACCTGAGGTCCCCGGGGCCTCGTCCAATTAGAGAAACTAGTCCCAAAATATAACACGAACCTACTCGAGGCCTCAAATCACACCAAACAATATCAAAACCATGAATTAATAATCAAATCCTCCTTTTAACTTTCAAATATTCAAACTTCGACGAACGCATCCGAATAACACTTAAACATTCCGGAATGATGCCAAACTTTATGTACAAGTCATAAATCACGATACGAACCTATTCTAAGGCTCAGATTCCCAAACAGACATCGATAACACCAAATTTCACTTCAAACCAAACTTAGGAAATTCTAAAACCTATGAATTGCCAACTTTCGACAATAAGCGTTGAAATGCTCCCAGACTACCCGGTATTCAACCCGAACATATGCCCAAGTCTGAAATCATCATACGAACCTATTGGAACCTTCAAATCTCGATTCCGGGGTTGTTTACTAAAAAGTCAACTCTTCCAACTTAAAGCTTCCGAATTCAGAATTTTCCATTCGAATCTACTCCGAACTTTCCGAAATTTAATTCTGACCATGCGTATAAGTCATAGAACACGAAGTGAAGCTATTCAAGAGCTCAAACCGCCAAACAACGGGCTAGAGCTCAAAGCAACCGATTGGGTCGTTATAGACTCATCATATCACCATTGAATTTATTAGGGCGACCTAGCTAAAGTATAAAATGAGCCAAAGAGTCTTTCTAGTTGATTAAAAAGTCTAGCAAATTTACTTTAACGTAATATATGGAGAGACCAATAAAATGATCTCATGATCACAAGATTATGGGTGACAAAACTAACTCAAACTCATTTGACTCGCTCAACTCGCTCAATTCGCTTAAGTTTTAATAGGTTTGGGCTAAATTGATTTTGAAAATGAGCTGTCTTAGGCTAGCACAAGTTAACCCATAAAAAATTATTAGCCCAAATGGACTCATGATGATGTCCAACTTTGACCCAAAAAAATGCTCAATCTTAGAGTTCTACTTGACCCATGTGCTGAAAAATATTTTTTAATTTTTCCATGTTTGGTTGATTTAAGTATTTGAAAAATATTTTCTTTATGAATTCGTTTTTCTCCAATAGGAGAAAAATATTTTTCATATCAAGAGAAGGGAAAATATTTTCTCAAACTCTTTTTCAACCTTTCAAAACTAACTGTTATTGACAAAAATAATCATCAAACATGAAAAAAAATTCAAAAATAAAGAAGAAACACATTATTACAACAGAAAAAATAACAAATAAAATTTATATTAATAAAATAAAGGATGAGTACTGAACTATTTTTAGGTATCACAACAAAATAAAAGAAAGTACTTATTTTATTGAAATGAAAGAAAATATTTTTTTCTACAACACGAAAAGAAAATATTTTTTTGTTGAAATAAAAAAATTCTTTTTCTATAACAGGAAAAGAAAGTACTCATTTTGTAAAAAAAGAAATACTTTTTCTATATCATAAAAAGAAAATACTCTATTTGTTGTAAAAAAAAAAATACTTTTCTACAACACGAAAAGAAAGTACTCATTTTGTAAAAAAAAATACTTTTTCTACATCATAAAAATAAAATACTCTTTTTTGTTAGAAAAAAATATTTTTTATATAACATAAAAAGAAAATACTCATTTCGTAAAAAAAAATAATATAATTTTTCTATATTATGTTAAGAAAATACTTATTTTATTAAAATAAAAAATACATTTTTTCTAAATCATAAAAGAAAATTAATGTGACATGATCAACGGGGTCTTCCAGATTGTGGCTAGTGATGTGCATGTCACTTTGCCTCATTCAACTTAGGACCACTTCGTCGACAACTTTTCTTTCCAAAATTAATGGAAGATATTTTTATTTTCAAGCTAAATATGAGACCAACTGACCTTAAAAGTTACATACATTAATTAAGACATACAAGAAATATATTGTCTTCACTACACCTCCCCATCTCGAGGAATAAACACAGGTCAATTTGGTCCAGAACCGGGTTAACCTGAGATTATAACAAGGATTATAATTTTGAGATTATAATTAAAATTATAATTGCGATTATTTATCCCACATTTTATATGGGACGGATAAACTGTTACGATCCAAAATTTTCACCATCTGGATCGTGATAGCGTCTAACATTTCACTTGTTAGGCAAGCCAACGTTAGCTATACTGATTAACTATTTTTAACAATTCAAATCAAATGATAACAATAAAACTGATTAGTCTGAAATAAGGTGATAAACTAATAGACAATGTAATTCAAATACAATCCCAAGAACCGGTGTCACGAATACATGAGCGTCTAGAGTACTACAGATAATAGTCCGAATAAAACATAATTTTATGAATCAAAATAAACAGCTTAAGATGACATAGAAGGGGACTTCAGGGCCACGGACACAGTGCAGCTATATCTCAAGTCTCGACTAATAGCTAGATCCGAGCAATCTCACTCAGCGCTGCTGGGACCAACTCCGGTATCTGCATGAGAGTGCAGAGTGTAGTATGAGTACAACTGACCCCATGTACTCTATAACTGCTGAGCCTAACCTCGACAAAGTAGTGACGAGGCTAAGGAGAGTCACTTACAATAACCCATACGCAATAATAATAATAATAATAATAATAACCGAAAAGACAAAATGAAAATAAAGCAGTTAACTCATAAAAACCAACTCGAAATCCAACTATCAAAGAGCCCAGAATAATAAGTCTTATAAACTCACCTCAAAATAGCGAGCAAATCCAACAGTCATAAACAAATACAACATACACAATTTGTTCCGGTGCGCAACCCCATCCCATCATATCATCTGTCAATATCATAATCCGTTCTTATTCCGCCATTTCAATTCATTACCTTTGAATTTCCGTTGCGGCGTGCAACCCGCTCCCCAAATAATTGCAATCAACAATAGCAACTCAACAACCAAAATTTACAACAATTTCTACATCAAGAGAGTAAATGAACGAAGCAATAAAGAATCACATAATAATCAAAGAATCTCTAACAACTCGAATGTTTCAACTTTACCAACTCATCGGTATCTGTCAATTAGACAACTCATACAAGTGAAACCACATTATAAAAAGCAACAAATACTATAAGGCAAGTAAGACATATGACAATTTAGATATGCAAGTAAGCAAGTAGCAAATAAGCATGGAGTCATGGAAGGGATGGACATTTTAATACAAGAATAACTAAATGACAAGTAACAAATATGACATAGAAGTCAATAAATCATGTAGCAATTAAGGCGTGAAACAAGATATGTTATGAAATAACGAAAACATGGAAGGAAATATCATAACGGCGTATATACACTCGTCACCTCACATATAAGTCGTTTCCCACATAATCCCCATAACATGTAGTTCAAGGTTTTCTCATTCCCTCAAATCAAGGTTAGACCTAACACTTACCTCAGTTCGCAACTCAAACAATCAATCAACCATGGCCTTGCCTTTTGAGCAAGCCTCAAAACCAACCAAATCTAGCAAATTATTGACCAGATAATTCAAAAGAAGCTTTAAAAACTATCCACAAATGAAAGAGGTTCAATTTTAATTATTTTTAAAAAGTCAACAAAAGTCAACCCTAGGCCCGCTTAATAAAAAATTCGAGGGGACCAAAACCCGGTTACCCATTCACCCTCAAGCTCGGTTATGTGATTTGTTTCAAAATCTGATCTCAATTCGAGGTCTAACTCTCAATTTTACAAAAATTACCAATTCTACCCAAATTCCTAATTTCTACAATGGAAATCCTAAATTTGATGTTGAAATCTCATGAAGTATAATGGGTAATTAAAGGGAAATAGATTAAAATCACTTACCAATAAATTTGGGAAGAAAAATCTCTTGAAAAATCACCTCTAGAGTGTTTAGGGTTGATAAATAGTGTGAAATGAGCTAAGTCCCATTTTCTTCCTCTTTTACCTAGTTGCAGGTGTCGCAATTGCGAATTTATGTTCGCAATTACGGGCATCGCAAATGCGAGAAAAGACTCGCAAATACGAACCCTGCCTCAGAGCCGCAGAAGTCGCAAATGCGACAAAATGATCGCAATTGTAAAGACACCACCATCGCAAATGCGGTCAGGAGCTTCGCAAATGCGAAGCAGACTCAAAAGCACACTGAGTCGCAAATACGACTCTAAGATCGCAAATGCGACCTCTAATAGTTCGTAATTGCGAACATGCACCTCGCAAATGCGAGATTACCCAACCCAGCCCATGCGAGCTATTGTTCGCAATGCGAGGCTCACAATTGCGAGCTAGACCTCGCAAATGCGAGATCTGCAGCAGAATACCAGCAACAGAAGTGCAGCATCTACCTTCACACTTACTAAACTAATCTGAAACATGTCCGAAACTCACCCGAACCTCGTGAACTCCGAACCAAACATGCACACGTGTATAATAACATCGTACGAACTTGCTCGCGCAATCGAATCACCAATATAATATCTAAATCTACAAATCAGTCCTCAAAACTAATGAAATTTTAAAGTAAAACTCAAGAAAACTAGAATCACATCTAAGCGTCCGAATCATGTCAAATAAATTCGGAATTGCACCAAAATTTGTAGACAAGTTTCAAATAGTGATACAGGTCTATTCCAAGTTTCAACATCAAAATCTTAACCCTTTAGCTATGAAGTCAATTTACGGACAAACTTAGAAAATTTTCAAACTTTCAAAATGCTAGTTTTCGGCAAAATGAGTCAGATCAATTTAGGGACCTCCAATTTCAATTTTGGTCATACGCCCAAGTCCAGAATTACGATATGGACCTTCCAAAATCGTCAAAACATCGATCCGAGGTCGTTTTCATAAAATGTTGACTGTGGTCAACTCATATTGTTTTTAAAGCCAAACATAATATTTTTTTTTTTTTCAAATTTTTACATAAAAGCTTTTCAAATAGTAACAAGAATTACCCACGCAAACCAAGAAACATCTAACAAAACTAGCATAGTCTCAGAATACGAAATTAAAAGCTAATACTCAAAATGACCTACCAGATCATCACATAAACCTATGAGTTTATTCTGATTTTAGCGAATACCTTCAACGAAACACATAATAGATTTAATCTCAATACCAGAATATAACCCACTTAATCCCTCCAACCAAAGGGCTTGAGAGTTATGTACCTCACTACAACAAATTTTGGCATAAGGCCTGGTTAATCTTAGATCACGTTTAGTAAGTGTTCCAAAAAACACCTAGCTATATCAACGCTGGCGAAGTAAAAATAGAATCATAAATACAATTGGCACACATATAAGGGTCCGTTTGATGAGGTGTATTGTCACGACCCGGATTTTCCACCCTCGGGAGTCGTGATGGCGCCTACTAGTGAAAGCTAGGCAAGCCAATCAACCGAACTATTTGCCTTGTTTCCAGTTTTAAATTCATTACAACTTAAAAGCAACAACTAAATAACAACCTAACTTAACGAGCGGAATAATAAAATTTCAGACTTTAAAATACCGCTAATAAAATCTCCATAACTTAACTACCCAAGATTTGGTGTCACAGCTTCACAGACTGTCTAAGAGTTCTACAAATAAGGGTCTGAAAGAAGTAACAAAATACTGTCTCTGGGACTACATAAAAAAAACAGGTAAAATAGATAGCGGGAGACGCCAAGGTCTGCGGACGCCTGCAGGACTACCTTGGGTCGCCTGATAATCAAGAAGCTGGGAGCTCCCTACGATCCGAAACCTGCGGTGGTAGGATCTGCACAAAAGAGTGCAGAGTGTAGTATCAGCACAACCGACCCTATGTGCTGGTAAGTGCCTGGCCTAACCTCGGCGAGGTAGTGACGAGGCTAGGACCAGACTCCAGATAGACCTGTACAGTTATATATATACATATATACATCTACAGCGAAAAGATAGAAATAAATAAATAATTAAAGCTGGGTAAGGGAAACATGCTTCGGGATAACAGATAAAAACAAAAAGACCATAACGAGTATTAAAGAAACTGCAAATTAAATTCTAATACAAATAAAGGGAAATACAAGCAACTTTCACTTTCAGTTTCATCTTGTTGCAGGCGTGCAACCCGATCCCATTTCATTATATCTTGTGGTAGGCGTACCACCCGCTCCCATTTTATTATATCTTGTGGTAGGCGTGCCACCCGCTCCCATTTCATTATATCTTGTGGCAGGCATACCACCCGCTCCCATTTTATTACATCATGTGGTAGGCGTACCACCAGCTCCCATTTCATATCATCACAAAAATCACAAGAAATCCCGGCAAGGGAACAAAAGTAATATAATAACCTCCCAGCGAGGGAACAACAATATTAAAGCAGACACTCCGGCAGGGGAAAATCAGCTATAACCAATCTCAACTCAACTTCTACTCATCTCAACTAATGCCAATACTCAATTATAATTAAAGTTTCACAACTGAAACAGTTCTATCTACAATTAATCTCCCAATCCAATTATCATTGTCTTAAGTCTAGACACGACCCACTAATATGACACTGGACCCTTTAACTCCTAACAAATCCTTAAGACACGACCCACTAATATGACACTGTACTCTTAACTCCTAACAAATCCTTAAGACACGACCCACTAATATGACACTGGACCCTTTAACTCCTAACAAATCCTTATTCAACTAAACTATTTAACAATTGACTTCATACCTATAGAAGAAGCTAAACCTATGACCGAGAGGAACAACTATAATGAAGAAACCATGTGGTAGGCGTACCACGCACTCCCATTTCCACATAACAATACCAAGAATAATATTCAGCAATTTGAACAAGAATCACACAACAACTATCCATTTAAGACTCACGGTCATGCTCGACACCAAAGCATAGATACTCGTCACCATGCCTATATGTCGTACGCAACAAGAAGCAATTAACAAATAGGACACAACTCCTAATCCCTCAAGCTAAGGTTAGAACGGACACTTACCTCGCTTTGCGACCAATTTCAAGATTCCAACAAACCCTCGCCTTGAAACTTTAATGTCGAAATATAAATTCCAGCAACTCCGATATCGACAGAATTCCAAAATCTTCTATTATATTTTCCGATAAATCAGTCTCCCATATATAATAGGAACGGCACCACGGTTGAGATACAAGTCGTTGAAACATGGTGTTGATATTAAAAAGTTCCAATGTTTGCAGACATGTTGGCAACCGAATAGGTCTTCGGCCTGCTCAGAATATCCATCCATACGTCATCCGGAAGAGGTTTACAGTGCTCCTCTGTTGGAACCACCATTATCAAACTGTTTGATCTTGCTAGTTTCTTTGGTGGAAAGAAAGATCCTAAAATGCTATCGAAAAACTCTAGCATTCTGAATCTGTGGAATGACCAAGGATTGGAGCATTGAGTTCTATCAAATAATCATACAGATTTCTACAACGTAAGAAGAAGATATACACTTATCTACTCAATCTTTGTTAGACCTACGCTTTCCTACTAGAAGAGTCCAACTCAAATAGCATTACAGTAACTAATAACTTTAACTAGGTTTTCACGGGCCACACAAATTGAGTCCAAAACTTATACTGGGAGAAAAAAAGAGAAGCAATTAAATAATTTTAGTGATGAAGAAGAAGAAGCGGCAAAATTGGGTAAGGCTTGTGAAAATCAGTAAACTATAGAGTGTGTTATATATATATATGTGTGGGTTAATGATGAGATGAGTAGGGGGAGTGGGAAGTGGGGGTGAGAGACGTGAGGTGTGTGCTGGAGTAGATTGACGTGAAGGGGAAGGAAATTAGGGAGTTAGTTATCAATTTTTATTTTTTTTTATTAAATGGCTATAACTTGAGCTCGGGACCTCAAAATTTGATTCGGGGCATACGTCCAAGTCCTAAATCACGATACGGACCTACTTGAACTATCAAAAGGCTTATACAGGTCCGTCTACTAAAAATGTTCTTAAAAATTATACATACTGCACATGCAAATCGAGGTGAGGTAAAAAGGAGATTTTTAGGCCTCGAAACACTGAATTCCATCTAAAAACAAGTGATGACCCTTTGGGTTATCACATGTATAAGAATTGTACTAATATAGTATATTCGTAATGCTGAAAATTAGTTATTCTAGAATTATTTCTTATCGACTGTTTGATTTAGTGTATTAAAAAAACATGCACTACATAATTCTTTTTTTTAAAATTATTTATTTACAAAAATACCCTCCAAAAACGTTGGGAAGGATTTGCAAAAGGTAATTTTGAAAGAGCAGTTCTGTCTTTATACATGCTTATTCTATGTATTAAAAATTATGGTATTGCTGATGCATGATTTGCTATGTATAAGAATAATACTAAATAGGGCATATAACTAATATAAGTATTAGTTGTACATATGTTAAAAAGTACTAGTACCAAATAAGAAATTAATAATACCAAAGCTAATTCATGTATTGTTTTTCCTACTAATTGTACTAACATTAAGAACGTAAGGAATTAGGAACATATGATATTTCCCTGTTGAGCCATTGGAAAAGATGTTACCGCAGAGCGATATGCATCTAACAAATTCTGACATACAAATTTATGATAGTAGATCTGTTGAATAACCATTAACTTCAGCAAACATTTCAATAAGCTATTACGATACATATTTTAACTGCATATAGTAATTATTCTAAGAAAACTATAATCTTCTTAATTATTTTATTAATCGTGCATTCTATCTCAATCAAGTAAAGTAGGAGTAGTAATTAGGACAAATCTATTTTACACTCACCTAGTATTTACACCAAAGAAATATATTGAGGTAAAAATATTCATTAATAATTATAGTTATTGTTAGAACATGGACTACGAAAGCAAGCATAAATGTAGGTATCCTGTACATGTAATCTAGATAATGAATTAATAACCGAAATTAAAAACACTAATCTCTCAAAAATGTTGTACAACTCGTTCAAAGGACAAAGATCCAGGACTGCAATCTTCTGCAATGAACCTAGTTAGCCTTACAGGGAATACTTGTGTGAGCAAGTATTGCTACTCTGAAGAGTAAGTTTTTGGGGGAAACTAGTGCTTTATTTGTAGCACACGAAATTAAGTCAAAAACGTGTACAAGTCTACTAGGATTGTAGAATCCTAGTCCAACTCCAAGTAGAGAACTTTTCTCCCAAGTAATTTTTTCCCAAGTCTGTTAATTTTACTAGGCATGGCAAGGACAAAAAAAAATAATAAGAGGCTACCAATTATAGTATTAATTCGAAATTTAGAGTGAATTAAATCCTACTATAATTAATCACAATTTATTCCACTAAAATTTATAATTGAACTCCTCAATAAGAATTTTAAAATTCATTAACACTTATTTAACTCCCCATGTTAAGATTACAAATATCAGTTAATTAAATTAAATCATTGATAATTTAATTTAATCAACTAATTAAATCCTTTATAATTTCACTTAAATAATTATTTCATGTGTCGGATACAAAATTCACCAGCTGGGTTTACACACAAA
Source organism: Nicotiana obtusifolia (assembly GCA_002018475.1). Lineage (NCBI taxonomy): Eukaryota > Viridiplantae > Streptophyta > Magnoliopsida > Solanales > Solanaceae > Nicotiana > Nicotiana obtusifolia. Next base: position 55,444 of record MCJB01038700.1, read on the forward strand.
AATTTATGAGCTTTCATAAAGGGGTATCATCAAACTCAAGGTTGAGTCATGGATTCTATCAACTAATTATTATTTTACAGATGTCATTTGTTATTTCCCAATCTATTAAGCATACACTAACTCAAAGCATAGTTGTACCTTTTGATAAATCAAAATAATGAACAAATAATATTGATCTTATCCATTGTGACGTTCCTTCCACTGCCGCCGGACCACTCATCGGTATCACGGCTGAAAGTAGCACTTCAAGGCCAAGGCCTAGCCTACAATCACCCTAGGGAACCAACCGGTCACCCTGATTGTTCAAAACCCTGCACATCTGGCGAGGGTAACGGTGGAGGCCCTAAACAAGGCCTTGGCAGCCTTTGGCCCAAGCCTCTGGTAGGCGATGACAGTCAACGGCAACATGCAACCCAATCTAGACCCACCGATTATCAACACCTTTATCTCCCAAGCTTTCCATTCAATCCCCTTCTTCCCAGACCCGGTTGTGGAGGACCCAGCAACGTCTCCAGTGTTTGTGACTATCGAGCCCCAATCCCATCAAACTTCATCATCTTCTGAAAAGGAAAAAAATCCCTCTAGAAGTGGAGGGAACAGCCTACAGCCCCCTACGCATAGACTCTCTCCTACTGGACTCAGTCAGAGCAATCGAGTTCAGTGTGGAGAGCAGCTAGGTTCTTGTGCTCATGTGTCCCAGGACCTGGCCAAATGTGGCCTGAGCCCGATCTCTTACCACAGTCAAGGTGTGACCAAACAACTCCTCAATCTAACTCCAGTACTGAGCATGAAGAGCAGAAACCAAAAGAAATAAGTGACATCTCCCCAGGGGATGGAAAAGGGTCAAAGAAACCAGTCCCCCAACCACCAACCACCCCTAATGAATTACATCATATGGAATGTTAGGGGTGGAAACATGCCGGAGTTCAGGAGACACTGTCTTGACATGGTGCAACTCCACAAACCAGCAATGCTAGTTTTGTTAGAAACTAAGATGGCTGACTATAAGAAACTGACTGAGGAACTGCATTTTGACATGCTCATCTAGTCTCCGGCAATGGGGTTGTCATGTGGGATTGTTATGTTGTGGAAAGAGGATAGCATCAAAGTTGATGAGGTATCTACTAACCCTCAGGGCATCCACTCCATGGTGAAAGTACTCTCATCCCATACTCCCTGGTTATTTTCAGCCATTTATACTAGCACCATATTAGCTGATAGGAAATTATTATGGAATAGTGTAGTTACTATCTCTAAAAGCAATACTGGGAACTGTTTTGTAGGTGGAGACTTCAATGAAGTCTTAAAATCTTGAGATAAGTTTGCGGGTAACCCTCATTAACTCAAGCCGCAGCAACCTCTTTTGGAACTGCCTCAATGAATGCAGGCTAGTTGACTTAGGATACAAAGGCAGTAAGTACACATGGACAAACAAAAGATAAAAAAAATAGTAGTCTAATCTTAGAAAGGATAGATAGATGCTTTGCTAATGACTGCTGGATTTCTCAGTACCCTGAGGCTAGTGTTAACCATCTTTCTAGGACCCACTCAAACCACTCCCTTATTCAAATTATGCTAAAAGAGGATACTATCAATAACTCTCATAGGCCCTTCAGGTTTGAATCAATGTGAACTAGCCACCCCTCTTTTCCTAGCATCATCAATGAGGCCTTCACCCTTAACTCCCCCCTAATCCTATCAACAAACACTTACAAAAACCTAGTGATCTGATGGAACAAGACATACCTTTGGTAATATCATCCACAAAAAGAGAGAACTTGATTCCATCCTCAAGAATGAGGAAGACTTCTAGAAACTCAAGTCAAGGGTCAGTTGGCTAACTAAAGGTGATGCCAACACTAGGTTCTTCCACACCTCCACCCTCAATAGGAGAAGAAAGAACAAGATCTTGTCCCTCAAAGAGGACAGTGGGAACTGACTCTATGACCAAGGGGATATTAAGACCTCTATAATGCACTTCTTCAAGAGCATTTTCACTTCCTCTCACACTCAAGCACCCATTTTAAGTACTAGTCATCTGGACATGACCCATACTCTCTCAAACTGCCAAAGAGATATCTTTGGATAGGCCCCTAGAGGATAGAGAAATCAAAATGGCTATCTTCTCCTTTAAACCTTTTAAGGCTCCTTGCCCTGATGGGCTTCACCCATTCTTTTACCAAAGGTACTGGAGCATTATGGGGAATTCAGTAGTTGATTTCTGCAAGTCATGTTTTGACACACACTCCATGGATGAGCCATGAACATGTCTCATCCTCAAGTGTCCCCAAGCCACTATGCTCAAAAATTTCAGACCAATAGGGATTTGTAATACCATTTACAAGACCATCACTAAGATTATTGTCAACAGAATCAAGCCCCTTATCCCTACCATAATAGAAGGCCCTTAGACAATGCCATCATTTTTCAAGAATACATTACCCACTTTGGAAAAATAAAAGGAAACCAGGCTCACATGATTCTCAAAATTGACTTAGAGAAAGCCTTTGACAGGCTGGTGTTCCTTCATTAGGGACACACTACAAGCCTTCAACTTCCCACCTGGGCTAACTAAGTTAATCATATCCTTTATTAGTTCATCAAACATCTCAATCCTAGTTAATAGTGGCAAAATTGACACCTTCAAGCCTTCTAGGGGAATCAGGCAAAGGGACCCTATCTCCCCTTATCTATTCATTATGTGCATAGAGAGGCTTTCCAGATTAATTGATAAAGTTGTTCAGGATAAACAATGACCTCTTATCAGTATCAGCAGGTTTGGCCCCCAAAGATTTCTCATCTCTTCTTCGCTGATGACCTCATTATAAGGCCCCGCAAGATTTCACCTAAAACCCGGATCTCATGGTGCCGAGGTAGGATAATATATTTGAGGGTTGTAGAAAAATTAGGTTGAACAGTATGTTGGGGAGTTGAAGAAAAATTATTGCAGAACAGGGCATTTTTAGGATCCATTATGCAGTTGCAAAACTGATATACGGACCGCAGATCCGCCACGAAGTGAAGCAAAAAATTGGGCCAATTTGGAGGTCATTTTGCGGTCAACTATGTGACCGCAAAATTGTTTCGCGGGCCACACATCCATCGCAGAATCAGCATGAGAAAACTTTGGAAGGAGGTTCTACCGCATAACTAATTTGCAGATCGCAGAGAACAGACCTGTCCAGGCCTGCCCAGTTTTTGGGTGGCCATTTCTGCGGTCCCCATTATGGACCGCATAATCGTTTCTCGGTACGGTCTAAGACCGTAGACCTGGCTTCCTAAAGTTTAAGTTTTGGAAATTTTCACCCGACCCCAATTTTATAAAAAATAACTTTGGGGTTATTTTGGCTTGTTTCAACAGCTATTTTAGAGAGGGGGAATGTTTTAGAGAGGGATCAAGAAGCTCCCACCATCCTACTAATCATCCCTTGCTCAAGCCTTGAAGAATTCACAAGGATATCTCACAAGGTCTTCATCCAAGAGGTAAGGTTCTAGCCCTAGTCTTCAATTTCGAAATTTGGATTGGGAATAAGTATTGGGAAGAAGGTTTTGAGAATAAGGTTGTTATTTATGTATGCATGTACTAATAAAGGTGACAGGGGACGTTGTGGAGTATTTGTGAGTGGTTTATTGAAGTGGGGATTGATTGTGGGGTAAAGGAATCCACCATAGAAGGACCTTGAAATCATAATGTCGACCTAGTGTTTGATAAAATGCTCAAATGAGTTGGAGCCCCGAGTATTTTCCTAATTATAGTTCAATTTTGTCATGTCTTTAATTAGATTGAAGTCGCTAGGAGTTTCGGAAGGTCGTAGTAAATTAAAGAAAGCTCAAGCGAGGTATGTTGGCTAAACCCCTTTTGTAGAATCGAATTCCATGATGTCCTCGTAAGTTGTGATTATGATTGGCTAAATTTCATATTTTTCGTGTTCCGAGTCCTTCCTAATGACTGTGATTATTCTAAAACAAGTGTTGTGTTGAAATAGATATGTACTCAATATATGTTTCAAATATTTCCGTCATTTCATGATTCCCTCCGAGAATGTGATATGACCAATGTATTAAGGGTATTCTGATTTAAAAATATGTTTCAATTGCGAGTTAGTATGCTTAATTGTGGAAGAGGAGCTCAATGTGATCAAGACTCTTATTACTCATACATTTACACTTCAAGTTTTGATTTGAAATTCCTTTATTGTTGATGAACCACGAAGTTGCTTGAAAGTATAGGGGTGAGTATGAAATATGAAGACGGCTGACGTGCCGAGAATGATATTACAATTGTGGCTACTAGCTCCAATGAAATAGAAAGATGCGTGAAATATTTTGAAATGAGCTATAAGTCCTTTAAATAATAAATGTTTTGGGAGTATCGTTAAGTCACCGAGGAAGGGTAGGTTGAAATAACCTAACCCCGAAACTATGCGTGCCGGTGTAGGAGTGAGTGAGGGGTAAAATCCCCGTGTGAGGTGATGAGATTTTTCCCGACCATAGGAGGAGATTGATGTGTTGAGATAATTTCCCTTAAATGGGATGAGATGACTGTTAGCAGGATGTGATGTGACGTCGACCCACACGGCATTGGGCTGAGATCGGATGCCATACCGCGCACATGGTGGTGTTATGAGTGGATGTCTCGGGGTGCGACGGCTAGCCGATCGGCTTGAGATTGGACTCTGTGCTAAAAGCACGATGGTGTATCGGTAATAAAGATCTCCCAACTTAAAGATGTTGAAATTTACTTGAAACTTACCTTTCTCGAGGCCCCCATTGATTCCATGTTTCTTTCTCATTTTACTGTTACTCATTCTATTGAGAGGGTGTATAGTCTTACATACTAGTACTATTTCATATGTACTAACGTCTCTTTTGCCGGGGGCGCTGCATCTTTTATGGATGCAGGTGATTCCACAGCAGGCGGCATTGATTAGTGGTAGCAGTACACGCTCTCCTCAACATACTTGGTGAGCCAGACTTCCTATCGGAGTCTTGTATCTTTTGTTCTTCATGTATGATGTTTTGAGGTATAGCTGAGGCCTTGTTGTCGGCACTATCATAGTACTCTTTTGTATCTGTTAGAGGCTCCGTAGACATAGTATGGGTTGTATAGTGGTGTTTGGAAAGTCATACTAGAAATATTGTATTTGTATCACATGTTCCCACTTCTAACCTATGAATGTGTAATGTAATATTTTAGAAAATCTTGAATTAAGTTCTAACAGTAATGAAATTTGGATATTTCATGTAACCTTCTCATTGTCTAATTAATGGAATACATCTTCACTCTATTCATGGGTAAGGTCGGGTAGGAAGCATCTAGCAGGCTTTCTTGACCGGGTTAACTCGGTTGAGCGCCAGTCGCGCTCCCCGAGGTTGAGGCGTGACATTTGTATTGTTTGCAAAGGCAAACATTAGGAACTAAAACACAATCTACTCTATCATGCGATCCTTCAATAAGGCTTCTAGGCAGAAAATCAATCTTACCAAATCCAGGGTTCTCTTTTCCTCTAACATAAAGCCTGAAACATTGGAGAACCTCACAAATACCCTTTCAATCCAAGCTACTACATCATTTGGTAAGTAGCTTGGGTTCATAATGTTCCATATGAGACCCTCCAATAGTGACTTTCAGTTCATACTAGACAATATGCAATCCAAGCTAGCTGGATGGAAAACAAATTGCCTAAATATGACTGAAAGAATCGTTCTAGCCAAAGCCACCCTCAGCAGCATCCCAAGTCATGTTATGCAATACATCAAATTGCCCACCAAGACTACTAACCAAATTGATAGAATTCAAAGGAATTTTATCTAGGGCACCACACTAAATAAGAAAAAATTGCACCTGGTTAGCTGGGACAAAGTTACTAGGGAGAAGTCACATAGTAGGCTGGGTTTGCAGAAAGATGAGTACAAGAATAAAGCCTCCCATGCCGGTCTAGCCTGAAGGATTTACCATAACACTTCAATTTATGGGCTACAGTCTTTATCTCTAAGAACTGTAACTGGAACCATACCCCCAAAAAGCCCAAATCACCAATCTGGCAATGTATTCTCAAAGGTTGGGATACTTGCAACAAGGCCAGTAGATGGGTTTTCCACATAGGGAACAGGGTGAGCCTCATCAATAATGCCTGGATCCCAAACCACACAGCCATTAGGGACATGATTGAGGGTACACTAACCCCAAATGGCATGACTATCAAAGTGGACACTATCTACAGTTCAGGGAACTAGGATACCTCATCCATCTCAATAGACATCCCTAGGAATATTACTAACTTAATCAAATCAACTTTCATCTCCACTGACTCTGTCAAGGAAGACAGGCTAAGTTGGGAGCTGACTCCAAACGGGTCTTTTACCACCAAATAAGCCTATACCTTCCTTAGCAACAATAATAAGACTCTAAAGAATGAGGAAGAAGGTAACTTCAGTTGGATTATAGGTTAAAATTCACTAACAAGATAAAAAACTTCATCTGGATGCTTGCACAGGGAAGGCTACCCACTGGAGATTTCTTGCAGAGAATTGGAGTTAATTGCAACCCTCAATGTTGTTTTTGCTCAACCAGGGCTGAAACCAGTGATCACATCTTCTTTCAATGCTCCAATGCAACCCAATTCTAACAGGAAATAATATCCAGGGGAATTACTGAAATCCAGCAATTGAATCATATCTTCTCAGCAAAGCGTTGGACAATCACTTGGAATAAGCTAATGAATTTGTCCTTCAACAATGTTTATCCCCTGGAAAACATCATTCCCTTCTGTTTCTGGCACATCTGGCTAGCTAGAAACCATAACCTTTTCAATAATAAGAAAGATAACATCTCGGCTAACAACACCATTTCCAAATCAACTTAGTACTATACTTTGGCGCAAAAAGGTGTAACCAGGAAGCCCTTCCATACCAGAGTTAAATGGGAGCCCCTCATGAGGGGGTACTATAAACTCAACATGGATGAGGCAGCCAAGGGCAACCCGAGCATTGGGGGAATTGGTAGGTTAATTTCGGAATCATAATGGAGACTAGATTATGGGGTATATGGAGAACATATCACACACCACCAACTCTATGGCAGAATTAAAAGATCTGCTAAAGGTGATATGCCCCGACCTCGGGGAGCACGACCGGCTCTCAACCGAGATAACCCGGCCGAGCAAGCCTGCTACATTGCCTTCTACCCAACTCACCCATAAATAAAGAGAAGATAAACTTCACTAATTAACACCAAGAGGGTTCATGAACAACACTAATTCTATCACCATTAGTTACTTCATTTATAACGTCTCAAAATACATACATTTTCATAGTTGAAGTGGAACATGTAATACACATACGACATTACTATCTTGACTTTCATGAAGGAATAAACCAAGTAAAGATATCATGAATTGAGCTACTCATGAGAAACTATGAGCTTTTCTCCATGAAGGAGTCTGAGCCCATCCAGGATATGATGATTAGGTTCACTATAATAACCAATGAACTGAAATTATTTGGAAAGATGTTTACCTTAAAAGAGTTGGTTAGTAAAGTTCTAAGAATCTTTCCAGCTACATGGGAACCAAAAGTCACTACAATCCAGGAAGCCAAGGAATTTGATAAAATCTCACTTGATGAGTTGGTTGGAAACTTAAAAACTCCTGAAATGAGAAAGATAGAACTGCGCAAGAAAGAACCAAAGAAGGATAAGGCCTTGGTTCTTAAAGCGTTTGAGGATGATCAATCTTACTATGATGATCCTAATCTAGCAATGTTTGCCAAGTTCAAGAGGTTCATGAAGAATTTCAAAAATGCATCCAAGAGAGATACCAGTTGCAAGCCCAAGCAGATTGACAAAGCTAACTATGATGGGTGCTACAAGTGCGGCAAGCTAGATCACATGGACAAGGACTGCCCGATATGGGAAATTGAGCGGAGGAAAGAACGAGCTGAAAAACAGAAAAATGGGAGAAGATGAGAGAAAAAGGTTCCAACAAAGGAAAAATCCTAGGGAAAGGATTTACTGAGGCAATGAAGCAGGCGTTCTTGGCAGCATATGAGGACAGTGGAAGTGATCAAGAAGAAGAAAAGGATGATGAGGCCATAAGTCTCTATGATGTGATTAATGAACACTAAGTTGTGAAGACAAAACCCCCAGTACAGCTTGGAATGCACATTGGAAGACCTCTTTTGTTTGATGAACACCACTATGATGAATGAAAGCTGCATATGGAAATATTTCTTCAGGCTACTGATTTTGACCTGTGGGTAATTGTCAGTCATGGACCAATTTTCCTAACCAAATTGGACAGTGAAGTTAACAAGAGCAACAAAAGAGAAGAGGAATACGATGAGGAAGGTCGTCAGCTAGTTCAGAAAAATGCAAAAGCAAAGGACCTGCTCTACAAAAGCTTGTCTAGAAACACTCTCCTCAGAGTGTCCTCTTGCATCTCTGCACATGATATATGAAAAACCTTGGAAACTGACTTTGGAAATGAAAGAATCGAAGTGGATTTGATGGCAATTGAAGAATCCAAAATAGAGGAAGAGGTGATCGGAAAGATAGCCATGAGTGATTCAGAAACTGAAGATGAAGCAAACTAGGTAAGTATATCTGACTTGAAAGAAAATATTCATATTATGTCCAAAAAACAACAGATGGTCATAATTGTGACCTTAATGAATGAAATGGATAAAATAAGTACTGAAAATGATCAGCTTACAAGCAACCTCTCTTCTGCCAAACTTGACATCAAAGAGCTTGAAGCTGATAAAGCTAGTTTAGAGAAACAGATCAAAGACCTTAAGAACCAGGTTTTTGAGCTTACTTCTGACAATGAGAAGTCTCCTAATATACATGGGAAAGGAAAAATGAGTGATCTGAGGACAAGCATTAAAAGGAATTAAAAATTGCTAATGATAATCTTTGTGATGCTAAATATAGAAATAAAGTCCCACATGAAAACTCAGGAAAGGCTAATTATGAACTCTCTAGACTAAGCAAATGGCATAGATCTTCTGATGCCTTGAATTGACTGAATGAAAAATATAGCTCTAGCAAATCTGGAATTGGCTAAAAAAAAACCTATCCCTAAGTTTGACCAAAAGTATGTATGAATTTATGATAATAACATGTGCACTCATTGTAGAAGAGTAGGACACTTTAGAGACACTTGTCTTGCCTTAATTCATGCTCAGTTTAGATACACCTTTCATTGCTAAAAACGTGAAGAAGGAAGAAGTCAAAGGTTAATCCTCCTGTCTATACTAAGTGGATTAAGGTTAACAAGAAAATAGCTTCTAATCCTTTCCCCTTCTGGGCAAGAAAGGATTTGATTCATCCTTTTTCAAACAAAAAGAAACCCAAGCTTGTTTGGGTTCCCGAAACTAACTTGTGAATTTTGGTGCAAGCTAAGGTGAGAGGAAACAATCAGGACTGGTATCTGGACAGTGAACGCCTAAGATATATGACTGGAGAAAAGAAAAAGTTCGTCTCACTGACAGCCTTCCAAGTAGGGAGTGTGTCATTTGGAAATGGGAAAAAGGGCCAGATAACAGGTATTGGCAAGGTTGGTAAGCCACTCTCTCATGCTATATAAGATGTGTATTATGTGGTAGGTCTTAAACATATCTTCTTAGCATCTCTCAAATGTGTGACAAAGGAAATAAGGTAAAATTCAATTCCAAAATTTGCACTGTCACTAAGCTTGATACTGATGAAATTGTGTTAAAGGATAAAAGACATAAGTTTGTCTACAAGATATCGATTATGTCACTTTCCTAGAGTGAGAACACATGCTTGAGTGTAGTGGAAGATAATCCACTGCTATGGCATAGAATACTAGGATATGTCAGTCTCTCTCAACTCAACAAGTTGGTAGCAAAGGACTTGGTCCTTGGGCTACCCGAAGTTGAATTCTCCTCTAACAAGGTATGTGATGTTGTGCTAGTGAGAAACATTTAAAGTCATCCTTTAAATCTAAAAAGCTTATAAGTACTTCTAAACCTCTGGAACTCCTTCATATGGACCTATGTGGACCAATGACAATAAGAAGCATATGAAGTAAGAGGTATGTGTTTGTGATTGTTGATGACTTCTCCAGGTATACCTGAACTTTGTTTTTGGGATCCAAAAATGAAACCTTTGATGTTTTCTGTGTATTTGTCAGAATGATTTAACAAAATCTAGGGTGCAATGTTTAAAATATATGAACTGGCCATGGAACTGAATTTGTAAATTCAAAATTCCTTGAGTTATGTGGCTCACTTGGTATTGACCACAATTTCTCTGCTCTTAGAACTCCACAACAAAATGGTGTTGTAGAAAGAAAGACTAGATCCTTAGAAGACATGGGGAGGACCATGTTGATTGCCAGTGGACTACCTAAGAGTTTCTAGGCTGAGGCAATCAATACTGTTTGCTACCTGCTAAATAGATGCATGGTCAGATCCATTCTTGAGAAAACTCCCTATAAGTTACTTCGAGGAAGAAAACCCAACATCACTCACCTGAGAGTGTTTGGGTGCAAACGTTTTGTGCATAATAATGGGAAAGAAGCTCTAGGTAAGTTTGACGATAGAAGTGATGAGGGAATTTTCTTAGTTTACTCTCCACATGGTAAGGCCTATAAGGTTTTTAATAAAAAAAAAACTATGAGTGTGGAAGAAAATATTCATGTTATTTTTGATGAATCTAACAATCTAGCTGAGAAAGGTATGCAGGATGAACATTATGACATAGGATTCACTAGTGATGGAGATACAAAGGAATCTAATGAAGATGGATCTGAAAAACACAAGGAAATTGACAGTGATCATGAGGAACAAGGAGAAGAAAGAATTACTCAAACTGTTGACCAGACTAATGAAGTCACACCTACTGAACCTGCTCCTTTAGGTCGCTCCTCAGGTGAATCTTCTCTGGGTATACAGATCAGACAATGGAAGCATCAAAGCTCACATCCTCTTGAGAATATTATATCTGATCCAAATACAGGGGTGCAAACCAGGTCTTCTCTAAGAAATTTATGTGCACTCATAGCATTCCTCTCACACGTTGAACCTAACACCATCAAAGAAGCACTAAAAGATCCAGGCTGGATCATAGCCATGCAAGAGGAGCTAAATCAGTTTGAGAGAAGAAAGGTCTGGCACCTGGTACATAAACCCAAGAACAAAAATGTCATCGGTACCAGATGGGTGTTTAGAAACAAGTTATATGAACAAGGAAATATCAAAAGAAACAAGGCCAGACTGGTGGTTCAGGGATACAATCAAGAGGAGGCCATTGACTATGATGAGACATTTGCACCTGTAGCTAGAACGAAGGCTATAAGAATGCCGATAGCCGTTGCTGCCCACATGGAGTTCACTTTTATATCAGATGAATGTAAAGAGTACCATTTTGAATTGTTACCTGAAGGAGGAAATATTTGTCAAACAACTTCTTGGATTTTAAAGTGAAGAATTTCCTGACTATGTGTTCAAATTGGATAAAGATCTTTATGGATCGAAACAGGCTCCAAGAGATTGGTATGAAAGGCTCTCAAAATTCCTCTTAGCCAGCAACTTTATAAGATGAAAGGTGGACAACACTCTATTTCTAAGAAGCAAAGGGAAGAATATTTTGATTGTGCAAGTGTTTGTGGATGAAATTATCTTTGGGGCTACCAATGAAGCAATGTGCAAGAAATTTACTGAGATGACGGGAAATGAGTTTGAAATAAGCATGATGGGTGAATTAAGCTTCTTCCTGGGGCTACAAATCAAGCGAACACCCACTGGAACCATGATACATCAGCAAAAATATATCAAAGAACTACTGAAGAAGTTCAACATGGATTCCTCTAAGTCCATTGACACACCCATTGCAATTGCAACAAAGCTGGACCTGGATGAAGAAGGAAACAATGTGGAATAGAAACTATATAGATGAATGTTTGGGTCGCTGTTGTACCTCATAGAAAGTAGGCCTGATATAGTATTCAGTGTGGGACTATGTGCTATATTTCAAGCAAATCCCAAGGAATCTCACCTGAAGGTTGTCAAAAGGATACTAAGATATCTCAAGGGGACTCCTGACCTCTATCTATGGTATCCTAGAGGGTACAACTTTGATCTAGTTGGTTATGCTGATGCTAACTATGCAGGTTTTCTTGTTGACAGGAAAAGTAATTCAGGAACAGCGCATTTTCTAGGTTCTTGTCTGGTGTCTGGGGGAACCAAAAAGCAAAACTCAGTGGCCTTATCTACAGCTGAGGCTGAATATGTGGTAGCAGCATGTTGTTGTGCTCAGTTGCTATGAATAAGACAACGCCTAAGGGACTATGGTATATTTGTTGATTGTGTTCCCATTTTTTATGATAACACTAGTGCTATAAACATTGCTAAAAATCCATCTCAGCACAAGAGAACCAAGCACATTAACATTAGACATCACTTTCTCTGAGACAATATTGAAAAGGGGAATATCTCAATTAACTTTTGTAAACCTGAAGATCAAATTGTTGATATTTTTACTAAAGCTCTGAGTAGGGATCACTTTAAAAGGAATAGATTAGAACTAGGTCTAATCAACTCTTCCCACTAAGTTGAACCCCAGTAATTGGCTAGAAAATGCATAATAATATGTAGATAATTAAGTACAATGTGTTTGATTCAGCTTTGTGCTTGTATTAAGCTCACACACTTGCTTGAAAAATTTGGCTGATAACTGTGTTGCATGATACTAATATGAAGTGTTGAAGCTTTATTGCAGATACATATAAGGAGTTGCTAAGGAGTTGGTTCTTTGACTCAGGTACGTGCCATATTGTCTTAAATCACTAGGATTTTATATTCTAAAATTATTGCTATACTCAGACTTCTAATTTCGTTGGCATCACTTCCAGTCGTCTTCTACTAAAAGAGTAAAGGGGAATCCTAGTGTAATTAGATATCAATTACTCCTGAAATCCTAACAATCAAAGTAACCGTTATAAGAGTCCCATTAGAACTCAATTCAGTCACCTTCTCTCTTCTAGTCAAATAAGGAATAACGCCTTTAAAGGGCTTTTATGATTAGCTTCTCAGACCTCAATATTTCTCCCAAACCCTAAGCAAGAATCAAAAGCAATTATCAAGAACTAATTCCCTCTTTCTTTTATTCGAGTCTCTCATATGATCACCATGCCTAAAGCCAGTCAAACACCCTCTAAAGCCAAATCATCAACCAAGGTTGAAGCAAAAGCCAAAATCATGAAGTCCAAATCGAAGAAAAATGCCAAGCCATCAAGGGAACCCACACCCACACCTGCTCCTTCTCCTTCGATATCCTCTACTATACCTACATCATCATCCCATGTTCCTATTATTCATGTTGTTCCTATCATTCACACCTCCACTATATTCCCTCCTCCAAAAACAACCTCCCATGCACCTGAGCTTCCTGCGAAAAATATCACTAAGTCAACAAAGGTCAAAGATACTCCACGAAAATCTGTCAAGAAAGTGCTTGATGCTGCTACGCAGGGTAACACTGTAGCCAAGGAATCTGTGGTTCAAGGGGAATCAGTGCCAGTTACTACTGATTAGGTACACCATCCTCCTTCCAAATTAGATATTTTGGTGTCTGCTATAGATGCTACAGCCATAGATACTCTCCCACCCACGAGTGAGAGGCCACCGATGGAGAAATTCACTATAGATCTGGGGAAGGAGGTAGATGCTACAGTTGTGGAGCCTATGGTTGAGGGGGAAGGAAGCAAAGAACCTGTGCAAAAGGAGGCTTCTGATGGCCTTTCTTTTAGTTGGACTGAGGATGAGGAAGATGATGGAGGTGAAAGAGAAGAAGAAGCGGTGAACAGTCATGAGGAGCATGATGCTCAAAACATAGCTAATAAAGAATAGAAGAGTGAGAATGAGGGAGCATCTGGAGATAAGAAGGAGATTGATACAGATGATAAAATAGGTGACTACAGGCTAATGATTCTGCATATAAAGAAAATCATAGTGAAGAAAAGGAAAACTCTGAAAGTGAGGGTGAGGATCAAGAAAAGGTGAGTACGAGTGAATCAGGTGATGAAGAGAGGAAGAAGAAGGGGGAATACGAGTGAGGTAGCCCCTTCAGAAGAAACTAGTGAAGAGATAAGGGCTCAAGTACCTGAGTCTCTGTTAACTCCTTTCATTGGAGATGAGGAAGTTAGCAGTGATGAAGATCATGTTCCACTATCTGAGGAGGGAAGAAATCCAGGAAGACCCCTGTGAAATCTATAAAGTCAGCCATCTCAACAAGGAAATGAGTGGCTCCTCTTGCTAGAACTCCTCTCACAAGGAGTAAAAGAAAGGTTATTGAATATTGATACATAACTCATTAAGGAGTCTAGAAGTGCAAAGAAGCCAAAGAAGAAGATTTTAATTGTGGAACCTGTTGTTGAGGTGGATAGAAAAGATGAGACTGAATCTGCCTTGCCAGCTAAGTCTACTACACCAAAGAGAAAGGGCGCCAAAATCACCAAACTTGCTACCTCTTCTGCAAGGGCCAGTAGGGTTAAGACAAGAAAGGATGTGCCAGCTGTAGTTGATCGACTCACAGAGTTCAGGAATAGAAAAGTGCTGAATGGGAAGATTCTTGCGGACACTGATTAATGCACGCTATTTTGCACTAGTCAAGACAAGATTCAACTTTTGATTTCTCTCTTGTTGATGAAAGAGAGTCGCCACTTAATATTTAAAGGCATACTAGGGTACCTGTTTTATTACTAAGGCATGTTCTTTATTAATCTTCTAACCGGTAAAATTATGGGTATGGGTTCTTGTTCTTCTAAGGGGAAGGTATTTGGTACCCCTTAAAAGTTACCTGAGGTAGCTCCATAGGATTTACACTAAGTTTGGAATCAATTATTTATAAAAAAGCTTTGATTAAATATAAGGAAGGCTGCTTACTGTACGCCTAAGGATGATAAAGAATGCGGAGTCTTAAAGGAATATAATTTTATGAAAAGGGTTCATAAGAGATGTTAAAAGAGTTTTGAAATTGGTACATAAGTGGCCTAGATTTTATAAGCTTACGAAAGAGATTGAGTTATGAAACACTTTGATTTGGGGGATGATTATCTACATAATACTAAAAAGATATTTGTGAAAAAAAACATATCTATAATTTACCTTAGATTCGAAGAATTTTCAAAAAAAGTGTCATTTGCTAGAAATTCCTTAAGGCGACGATTTTTTGAAGTTCTGATTTTTCTCTTGAGAAAACGAAAGTTGAAATCTGGTTTTCCTTTTAGAAATAGAGACGCTTTTCACTAAGTTCTGTATTTCAAAATCTTTTTAAAAAGAGAAAGGTGAGTGAAAAACATGGCAATTAGCGAGCAGATTACAACTTGCAAACTAAAGGTCTACTATTAGCTAATTTCATTTTTTAAAATCCTATATTGTTTAAGTCTTGCCTAAGTTCGTATAATACTAAAGCATAAAGGAAAAAATAAAGCATGCGTTATGATATATGAGTGTTATATACATGAGAGGTAAAACAACAATAAAGACATAACAAATACAATTAGCTAAACATTAAACTAGTAGAAGTAGTAAACTAAATTAACGAGGCAGTAATAACGATAAAAGGAGTTGAGGGAAAGAGGACTGGACTCTGGATTGGGCCTCAAGAAGATAGGACCAGCAGTAGAAAAGAGCGAACACAACTGACTTTGGACCCCTGGACGCGGTGCAACAGAGCTGGAATTGGGCCTGAGTTCATCAAGAACTCAGAGGCCCAAACAGATGTTTATGTAAAAAAAAAAAAATAAGAAGGTCATTAGATATATATCCAATACACTTAACATATTCTGGCTACAGAACATTTCGATGTACATGACAAATACATAAACAGTTAATTAAAGCAAGAACAATATTAATTTGGTAGAGGAAATTATATATTAACATGGCGGCTTTACTTAGCAAATAATTCACATTGGAAACCTTTTGTTGTCATTAAACACTAAACCTTTAAAGAACTGAGTGTGTCAATGAATTAAGAGCTAGGGAGGGAACCCCACTCAAGGTCGGTGCTCCCTTTGATCCTCCCCACACTTCAAAGTTCCCAAGGGACTCAAGGCCCAGGGCAATGCTTATGCCCCAAGGGCAGCCCAACCTAAAGTCAAATTCCGCTCCCAAATACCCTTAATCACTAACGACATATTTTCCTTATGGGTTTAAGTGCCAATGAGGCCCTTCTAATGCAAACTAAATACTAAAGTATTACCTACCATAATATATATACTCTCCTCTTAATAAAAATAATATAAGAGAATACATACTACTATGATACTGAATAGGGAAACATATCAAGGAAAACTAAAGGGAAAGGGGCTAAATTTAGAATACACACAGTTTCATAATCACACCATTACAGGAATGAATCACTAAGGCATAACATATTCAAACAGACATTGATAATATTATTTGGCAACTTAAAGACATCAAGGCAGATTCAAACCAACAGTCATAGTCAGCAATTGTTTCAGAGATATAATCAAGGTCATGGGACTGAATTCTTATCATGATTACACACTCACATATTTAAACATAGTACCCCTAAGGTATAAACATGATCATGCTTCTAACAGTATCAGCCATTTATCATGTTCAAATAATATTAACAAAGGG
Organism: Nicotiana obtusifolia; assembly: GCA_002018475.1. Lineage (NCBI taxonomy): Eukaryota > Viridiplantae > Streptophyta > Magnoliopsida > Solanales > Solanaceae > Nicotiana > Nicotiana obtusifolia. Next base: position 72,076 of record MCJB01038700.1, read on the forward strand.
ACTTCAATAAGGTTTGAGAGCCAAATCCAGTTTTAGATCAACAGTAGGAAGAAAGACTGAGCATGGTTCAAAACAAAGCATGGTGTTGCGGAATTAAGAAAAGGCTAGAAACATTTAGTCAATTGTTCGTAAACAAGATAAATGAGATAGTAGTCTCATATAGAGAGAAGACACATTACAAAACCAAGTTGATCATACAAATGAAGAGAGGAAATGGAAACGTTGTATCAAATAAATTTAATTCAATCATACGTCCAGTTTAGCATATAGGTAAGAAGTAACCATGCTTCGGTTCCTAAAACTATCAATTTGTTATGGAAGTATGTTTAAACCCTATTTTATAGAGGCTAAGCTAATGATAAATGCATGCATACTTTTACAGAAATTCAGCAGGGGTTCAAAGAGGTTAAGGACATGGGTGTATTGCACATGTATGTGAAGATCTCAAACAACTTATGGAACAAACAGACTTAGTTGTGCAGCAGTTATTAGTTGACCCTATCCAAACAAAGTCATGACTCGCACTAAGAAAAGGAAAATTGTTTGATCTTACAGAATAAATATGCAGTAAAGATTTATGAGAAGAAAACATCCTGGTGCAGATAAGATAGTTTCTTATGCATACAACAGTTGAGCATGGTCATAAAAAAAATTATAGTGATAACTTAGATATCATTCTCAGAGTTAATAGGTACCAAATGCAGAGAAGAAAAGCTTCTAGACATTCAGATTCTTTCAACTTAATTAAGTGACATGGACATTTGGTATATCCTTAAAGTTACCAACTAATGAACTTGATCATAAAAATATAGAATGCCGGGAAATGATATGCAGAGATGGACATTATAACAGTATCATTGGTGAAAGGGAAACATGAACATGATTGGTTTATCAATGATAGTGATCAAACAGAATAAGGTCCATAGTGATAACTCAGAGGCAGTTTAAGAAACACAAGCAGACAAGAAAGTATTTGAACATTGTAAGTTCAAATTTAAAGTTAAAAGACAGGGATACAAGTCTTGAACAAATTCAGGTTTCGATAACTACCAAGCAGCACACTTAGCTTCTAAAACTCATAAAATTTTGAATTTGTGATAAAACAGGAATGAGTTCATTGTAAGTCACTAAGATCTATGAAGTTTACATTGAACACAAACATATAGAATTTAGGCATAGAGGTTGTAATAAAGATCATAACAAAGATCAATAATTATCATTCAACTAATCGATTATCACTTAAGGAATCATAACAGCATAGGCTGCTCATAAAGAATTATTGTACTAGCAAGACATAATTATCAAATATGTTCAACACATACAGCATAATTATAATCTACAGAACTTAACCTTGACATATCTAAATCATTTAGAGAGGCGAACAAAAGAAAAGGAAAAGAAAGGTGCTGAACTTCTTAAGGGCAGCAGACCAAAGGAATTTTCTTTGTTGCTCAAAGATCTCATAAAACCTTCAAGATTGAACCAGCAAAGAAATCGGCAAAAGAGAGGAAAAAATAGTAAGAGACCTAATTATCAGAAACCCTAATTTCTTAATGTTTATGACTGTTTAGAGTTTAGGTTGCTCTAGTTTGTGTGTTCGATTGTGTGTTGGTAAGAACATTAATGACCGCTTTTATAGTGGCTTTCAATGCTCTAAGGTTTCACGAATTCAAAATCAGTAGTGGAGAGTGACACATGGTAGATGATGATAGCAAATCGAGTGAAAATTAGAAAGAAACAGAGGGGAAAACAAGGTTGATTTTACCTGAGAAGGGGGATTGATCGTTGAAGGCTTTGGACCAGTGGTTAAAGCCCTAATATCCAGAGGTCACTGAGTTTGACCTCTGGACTTCGAATCCTCATAATAAACTCTGAGACAACCCTATGCATGCTCCGATTTGATGGAACACGAAGGAAAAGCGGGTATTTGATATTGCATTCTTGAGTCTAGGGTTTCAGAATTTGGACGTTTGAATTTGTGATTGAAAAAAGGAATTTGCAGCAGGATTCGCGGATTTCAGAAGGCAAGAGGTAATTTTAGGCTCCGGTTTTGACTTATGAGAGAAAAATCAAATGATTTCTCTTTTGAGCTTTAGGGTTTTAGATTTGGGGTGTCTTGGATTTATGGTTGAAAAAGAGAATATTAAGCAAGAATCATAGTGTAGCAGGGACAGGGGAGATGATTTACAAGGGTTTTGAGTGACCTTGCACAAATTTGTGCAAGGCCTTTGAAGATTGATGGTTGATGGAGACGAGGGAAAAGAGAGAGGAAAGGGAAAGTAAGGTGGCTGGGCAGGTAGGAAATGATTAGGGTTTTGGGTAGGTTAGGACCGTCTCCGAGTTTAAATTGGGAGATAGCACAGGAACCGTTAGATCTGTTGATCAATGGCTCCGATTGCTTTGATATTTAGGGATTTTAAAAATGATTTGATGAGAAAAATTAATGATCGTTGGATCTCTTTGATTGGATGGCTGAGATTAAATCTTTGGGCGATTGAAATTTAAAGAGGAAATAAGCTTAAAACATGGGCCGTTGATTTGAGAGATGAACAGCCCAGATGATTTGTGTGTATTTTGTGAGGGTGAGACAAGCTGACATGGCGTGTTCTCACTGGTTCAATGAGAATGGCATGGATTTCCAAGTTGAAAAGGGATTGGGTGCTTTGACTGGGTTAATTCCAATTTGGGCCTGGTATTTGGGCTGGTTTCAATTAAGGGAATAGTTGCTTCATTTTTAATAAGGGAATTGCAACTGTAGCCTTTCCATTTTAACCCTTTTAAAATCAATTTAAATAGACCAAACAATTTCAATAAAATGTGATAAAATTATAATTACTATATTACTAATTATTTTAGTTATCTATAAATGACACATATTTCAAATTGTAGCACTAATATCAAAATATTAATAAAGTAGCCTAATTTTTGGAAATTAAGGAATAATTTTGTCAAATTATAAAACTTATGTAATGTACATACAAAAGTTATTTTATAATAGTAAATATATTTGTAATACAATATTAGTACTATGTAATTTACTTTTGAAATTAATACTTAATTAATTTATAAAAAATAGATCTTCATTACTAAAAATACCTTTAAAGCATTTATTGTAAATTGTTAAGCCTGAATAAATTAATTTTAAAAAGGCGGGTCAAAATTGGCCGTCAACACTGATGAGAAGGGATGGCTCAATTGGTTGAAAAACTTGAGCTACAGTGGTGGAAGCACATGTTTGTCAACGCTTTCCCCCCAGTATGTGTTCCTGCTGTGGTAGAGTTCTACGAAAACTTCAAATTTGATGTGAAAGTAGTCAAGAGTAAGGTAGGGGGCATTGAAATGGAGTTTGATGTTGAGGAGCTGGGGATGCTTCTGAATATCTCTTCCTTGGGATTTGACAATTACTTGAAGAAAAAGTGGCCAGCTATAGACACTGATGTTGACACTGGCATTGTGGTCACAAGGAAGTTTTCCCAAAAGTTTGAACTAGATGCTCCTCATAAAGTGTACAAGACTGATATGACTCCCTTCCACAAATTATTGTTTCATTTTGTCAACTCCTGCATTCTTCGGAAGTCTGAGAAAAGGCATGAAGCTACTCTGCTGGACATGGCTGTGATGGAGCTTCTTGACACCGGTAGACCTTTCAATCTTCCTAGCCTTATGATTCAGCACATGGAAAGAGCTGCAGATACTTCCAAACCCAAGCATGTTATGCCTTATGTTTCATGTTGACCGAGTTGTTTGACAAGCTCACATTGCCTTACCTGAGCTTTAAGTTTGGAAACCACAATGACGTTTTGGATGTTGTTACCCTCAAGCAGTGTAGGAGATCAAGGCTAAAGGACCCACAGGTTCTGCTATGCTACCTCGGAGCAGTAAGAGATTGGAATTGGCTGTTGAAGAGAATGCCAAGCTTTGTGAAGACAATAATGAGCTGAGAAAGGAAACAAAGCAACTCAGGGAAGAACTTAGAAGAGATAGGAGGCTCATGCCTAACAGATTGCCACCCTTGTTATAGCTTTGACCCCCTCTGCTTCTCACCCATGACCATGTTCTTTCCCAATGTTCTTAGTTCTTTTGCTATTCCAGTGATGCCTTATCTTTTGTTTTTTTCGGAGTAGTTTGCAGTATGCTTAGTTTATTTTGTTCTAATGATGAAGACAAGGCCCTGGGCTTCTTTTGGCACTACTTAGTATCTCATATTGTGCTGCTTTACTGCTTATATTGGATCATCAGCCTAGTCTATTTGCCTTTTCTTACGCTTGTGTTGTCGCCTGTTTGGCATTGAATCTTACATTATCTATGCTTAATGTCCTTTTTTGTGTTTTTGATGATACCAAAAAGGGGAAGATAAAGGTTGAAAGGTTGTGGGTTGTGTTATGAACATACATGCTTGTTACTAGCCCCTATTACTTATTGTGATTATCTAGTTCTTTGATGTGATTACCTGGTTCTGCTATGTACAAAGTTTGTCATCATCAAAAAGGGAAAATTTGCTAAGTATTGAAGTTTTGATGATTAACAAAGTGTGACTAAATGCTCAAAGAACCAAGTCCTCAATGTAGTTGCGTAACTGTTGTGAAGAACCAGTTCCTCAGGATAAAGGATCAGCTCCTCATAATTGATACTTATACGTCTGTACAAAACAGTAACTTTATCTCAAAGTTATCCAGGTCCGATTTTGGTGGAAGAAGGCAGCTATAAGTGATAAGGGTCGTCGCTCAAGAAGATACATATAATTCAGCAAGAGATGAAAGTCGCAAAGCTTGTGGAATCCTTGCAGTCCTATCAAAGAAGAAACTGACTATGAATAGGACTCCTAGAAGATCTCAAGTTGTGTTTTAAATAGGATTAACTTTGGACTCCTGAACGATTCTTTCACACATTAACTAAACAGTCATAAGTCGTTTATATGTGTTGAGTACTTGCCTTGTATTCTTCTTGAGTCAGTCTAGTGAATGTGTTTTAGGAAATCGAGTTGTAATCAAGTATTATAAACAATTATTGAGTTGGAGTGAGTTTTTTGTTTTACAAGTTATAGTAACTTGTGAATCAAACAGGGGGTAGTAGGAGTACTGGAGAGTGTTTTAATTATTGTCTTGTAATTGATACATTTTGGCTCATTGTTCTAGTGGAGTTGGAGTTGAAAATCTTACGTGGTAGGTCGTGGTTTTTGCACCTTTTGAGCCAGGTGGTTTTTCACGTAAAATTGTTGTGTTCATTTAATCGCTTGTTTACTTTACGCTCAAGGAATACGGTAAAGAACCGGGTACTTCAGTAATCCATATGGGCACTCACACTAACATACATATATAATTTTCCCTTTGACCAAAAAAAACTATACCAAGATTAGGAGTACAAGCTCATTTAATGAATTGGGGAAATGTATTTCATATATTCAATACAAAAACATCTTTTCTCTACTTGGATGTTCAATATACACTAAGTATACTAGCACAAAAAGTTGGAATAAAACTACTCCATAATCAAGATAAATTATATTTCAATTTTATGCTATGATCATCAAGATACTTTGCCCAATAATTGATTGCGAACATAATTTTGTTAATTATGAGAACCAATAGTTTAATCTTTCTGTGTATGAGCTAAGACTCCATACACTAAATCATCTACTATTTAATTAAAGGGCACACATATAGCAAATGATCTATTTAAAATAATACTTTATTGAATTGAATAATTTAAATAAATAATTATTTCATAAAGAATAAAACATAATACTATAGCTAAATCACATGGTTAATAATATATCTTTAACTGTTATTAAAGTATAAGTGAAGACACGACTCATCTGTTCATATGGTGCAACACCTAGTGTAGGTAATTTTTTTCAATCACCGATTTTCTAAGTAATGCCCCAACTTTAAGAAACATACTAAGAACCTCCTCTCAAATATTTCTGGAGAAATTTAAGGACTCTTTCAAACTTCAGTAACTTCCTCTCCTCTTCGTTTCAGCACTTGAAAGTCAAGTATCCAGACCTTATGTTGACTCTTGAATTTCCAATTCTAGAATTTGGATGATGGCATAACAATTTCACCTTAGTTTACGGGATTGAACTAGTTCCTATAGTATGATTTAAAGAGTTACGAATGTTATGTGCCACAAATTAATCCAAACTTGTATTTATTTTGGTCAACATGCCCTCCTGTGTGGGACACATCGCGAACAGTTAAACTCGATAAGGAGTATTTGACTCGAAATAAATTTTATATTAGAAGGGAAGATGAAAGTTAGAGGTCTTAATAAAGTCAGTTATAGATGCGCCTTTTGGATTATACTCAAGAAGACAAAAAACAAATAGCTGGATTGCATTAAGGATGAGTTAAATCCAAAATTTTAACTTTATTAGGACTACTTATTTGGGTACATGCTAAATTAATGTTCACTTACTCAAAAAAGTAAAGTTTTCCAATATAGTACTCCCAAAGAAAAGTAACACGAGACTCACGTTTAGTGTTATTATTATGCAACTTTTTCTAAAAAATATTATCATCACAATGTTATCTCTTATTAGAATATACTACAACAAATACTCCCCAAAAGTGAAATCGCCACATATTTTGGTGATGCAACTTTTGCTTTTTTAGATACAAAGTACCTAAAAATAAAGATTTTTGTTTTTTTTTTTTTTTTTTTTTTTTTTTTTTTTTTTTT
>MCJB01038700.1:79438-92749 GCA_002018475.1 Nicotiana obtusifolia
TATATATATATATATATCCGAAAAGTAAGTTTTGAACAGGAAGAGACTTACAACAACCTGCATTGACATCGAACAAAAAGCCAATGTCTCGCCTTATGCAATTTTCAATGCAATTGTATTACTGTTTCACACCATTCATAAACTAAAGCAAAGATTAATGTGCTATATAAAATACTAATAGTGACCGAGTATCCGAGAATAAACTTGTTTAAATGCACCATTAAATATGGATATTTTATACATCTTTCACCCCATTTCTAACCCCACGTAATATCTCGACTCAATTAATTTCCACATTAATGAAGACTTTCTTCATATATCCATGTCCAACTGATAGATCAGCGAAAAAGAGAAAATGAAAAAAAGTAGACACTATAAGCTAAAAACTTTGCCTGGAATTAAGCCAATAAGCTGTGGGGAGGTGTTCAAGTGTTCAAACATCACTAAGAAATGGGAAGCTTGCTTGACAAGTTACTCAATATATTCTTTAATTGCATTTACTAACAATATAATAAGTGTAAAATAACTTTTATAGTAGATTACTTGTATTATTTTGAGAAAACTAATTTCACTTCTTATAGAATAGACGTTACTTGTTATTGATCCTTTTATAGAGTAATAAAATTTAGATTGTCATTGCATAGAAGTTGAACTTTTAGATTGAATAAATATGAAAACCTTTTTCTTCATTTACGACTTGCTAACAACGGACAAAGCTATGGTGGATAGGCTTCACACCATAATCCATAGTAAGGGTGGCTAACGGTTCGGCTCACACCGGACCGGTTTTGGACCGGAATCCGGTCCGGATCGGTGTGAACTAGACATTTTGCTACTTTGGCTATTTGTGTAAATTATACAATTTTGATTCTTTATCAAGTTTTAATTGGAGTTGCTATCAAGTGAAGGTTCAAGTTTCAACTTCACCTCAATTATATGGTGTGACGACCCGGCCAGTCGCTTCATGAGTTACCGCTCCGTTTCCCCCCATTTCTTCTTCATTATGCATCGTTATCCGTGTTTTATGTGATCGAGTTGAGTAGTTTGCGTTCGGAGTGGATTTGGTAAGAAATGAGACACCTAGTCTCTTCTAAGAAGTTTTAAGTTGGAAAAGTCAACCGGATGTTGACTTATGAGTTAGAGAGCTCATATGTGAGTTCCAATGGTTCGGTTAGCTTCGGGAGGTGATTTACGACTTAGAAGTGTGATCGGAATTGATTTTGGAGGTCCAGTGTAGAATTAGGCTTGAATTGGTGGAGTTAGTATTTTGGCGATTTCCGGTTGTTAGGCGAGATTTTGATCCGAGGGTCAGAATGGAATTCCGAGAGTTGCTATAGCTTCGTATGGTGATTTCGGACTTAAGCGTATGTCCCGATTTGAAATTGGAAGTCCGTAGGACAATTCAACGCATTTTGGTGGATGTTGGAAAATGGATGATTTTTGGAAAGTTTGACCGAGGAGTTGACTTTTTGATATCGGGGTCGGAGTCCAGTTCTGAAAATCTTCATAGGTCCGTCATGTCATTTATGACTTGTGTGCAAAATTTGAGGTCAATCGGACTCGATTTGATAGGTTTCGGCATCGAATGTAGAAGTTGGAATTTGTTAGTTTCATTAGGCTTGAATTGGGGTATCATTCGTGTTTTTAGCGTTATTGGATGTGATTTGAGGCCTAGACTAAGTCCGTAATATGTTTTAGGACTTGTTGGTATATCCGGACAGAGTCCCGAATGACTCGGGTGCGTTTCGGAGTAGTTTCGGACCATTTCTATCTATTTATTTACTGCTGGTGCATCGCAGAAATTCTGCTGCACGAAGCTTATTTGGGAGCTTATATCTCGCAGCCTATAAGGAATTTGGAAATTTTCAAAATATCATAAAATTTGTAGCCCTTTGCATCTAGTTTGAGGAAATATAAACCATTTATCATTTGGACATTTGTATCAAAAGTTACGATAGACTAACCGAAGTCTGGTACTGCTGTTGTTTTCCAGGCAGTGTGCATAACAAAAATTTCTGCTGCACAGGATCGACTTTGGAAGCTTATATCTCGCAATATATAAGGAATTATGAGATGATCAAAACCCGAAAGTTGTAGGCCTTTGAATCTAATTTCCAGAAAGATAAACTATTTATCATTTGGACATTTGTACAAAACATTATGATTGATCGAGTTGGCTGGTGGAGCAATTTCGACAGAATTTTCTGATGCACTTTAGAAGCTCATATCTCGGAATATATAAAGAGTTATACAGTGTACAACCTATCAAATGAAAGATCTTCGAGTGTAGTTTCTAAATATTCAAACCGTTGATCATTTGGATATTTCCACAAGGAGTTATGAGCATTTTAACAGAAGGTGTACAGCAAGGAAAAATGGTAAGAGGATGTACAACCTGCACAGCGCAGGTACAACTCGATGAAGCCAGGGCAGAATGTTTTTAAGCCTTCTTGTCCGCGATTTTGGGTATATTTTCACCCATAGTTGCTCATTTTTGGAGGTTCTTGAAGGAAATTAACGAGGGATTCAAGGAGAATCGATTGGAGGTAAGAATTTCGGACCTAAAACTCGTTTATATTGTGAAATCCACCTAGAAAATCATTGAAGCGTTGCTAAAAATGGAAGAATGGCTTGGAATTTTGAAATTTTAATTGGGTATTTAGAGGACCATTTGGGGTCGGATTTGAGAACTTTTGATATGTACGAACTCGTTGGGAGATAAGGAACTCGTTGATGTGAAAATTTCTGAGTTTCGAAAAGTGGGCCCGGGGTTCGGGTTTTGCTAATTTCGGAATTTTTGGTATTTTTCGATTGTTTTCGCTTGGCCTTGTCCCCTCAGCATATTGTGACGTATTCGTTCTGATTTTGGATAGATTCGACATGCGTGGAGGCCAATTCAAGGGGCAAGGGCGTCGCGGGCTAGGGATTTAGCCGGTTCGAGGTGAGTAGTGATTGTAAATGATGTTCTGAGGGTTTGAAACCCTGTATTGTACATCGTACTGCTATATTGAGGTGAGACACGTGCTCGATGATGAGCGGTGGGTCGTTTACTACTGGGGATTATGACTTGGTCCATCCCGATTGATGATTTTTACCGCGTATTTGACTGAAACTTATTTGTTATCATCATGATTTGGGCTAATTGCCATATTTGGACTTCGTGCCAATTATTTGAACCCTTCGGGGATTTTTATCACTATTTCTTCACTATTTTGACTTATTACTTGAACTCAATCATGCTGTTTTCTACTGTTTTACAACTTAGCCCCTTTTACTCAGTTTTGAGACTTAAATAATATTTTAATAATGTTTTTGGGCTGAGAACTACTATTTTACTATGCCCAAGGGGCTTGTGATAATTTTCTGACTGAGTGCAGCCGAGGGCCAGATGTGAGGATATACTGAGTGATATGAGGTCGAGGGCCTGAGATACTTTATATGCCACGAGGTGGCTTGTGACTGATATGAGGCCAAGGGCCTGAGATACTTTATATACGCCACGAGGTGGCTTGACTGATATGAGGCTGAGGGCTTAGATTTGATGCCACGAGGTGGCTTGATATTGCGCTTGGGCCGTAAGGGGCTCCTCCCGGAGTCTGTACACCCCTAGTGAGCGCGGGTACCCATTTGTGATGTAAGATATAGCCCGAGGGGCTTATACTGTTCCATGTGATAGCCCGAGGGGATGGTATTGTTCTGAGATTTGAGCCCGAAGGGCTAGTACTGTTCTGGGATATTGCCCGAGGGGCGGAATTGTTGATAAGGAGATTTTACTTAATTTTTCACTTATTTACTGTTTTCAAATGACGTTTTATTGCTTCCTTATAGAATGCCTTGCACTTTACGTGCTTTCTTACTTTTAGTCGTTATTTATATTTATTACTCACTGGGTCGGAGTACTCACATTTCTTACTCACTAGGTCGGAGTACTCACATTTCTCCCTGCACCATGTGTGTAGATTCAGGTGTTGTTGGTTTCACTCCTGAGTGCCGACTCCTCCCGTCCAAGCGGTGGTTCAGAGACTACGAGGTAGATGTTGGCGTCCACAGCCCCGTATCTCCCTTATCTTATTGTTTCCATGTTTTTCAAAGAGTTGTGCCAGATATTGTATTTAGTAGACTTGTATCAGGATCCATAGTTGCTCATGACTTGTGACACCACGGGTTGGGCTGTGTCGGGATGGTTTCTATTATGGTTAGCTATATTTCCGCGAATGATTGCTATTAAATCATGCTTATATTGTTTTCATGTTAATTAACTGCTTAAAATGAGATTTTGGTTAAATTGGCTAGCCTTGTCTTCAAGAGAGGTGCCATTACGAATTGGTTCGGGGTTAGGGTCGTGACAAGTTGGTATCAGAGCCTAGGTTACATAGGTCTCACGAGTCATGAGCAGGTCTAGCAGAGTCTCGCGGATCGATACGGAGACGTCTGTATATATCCTCGAGTGGCTACAGAACCTTTTAGGAAAAACTTCATATTCTTGAAATTCTTGTCGTCCGAGCTTGTTTGTCCGAGCACTAAACTTTTGTTATCCTATTCTCTCACAGATGGTGAGGACGCGAGCTACCGGACGAGGTGGACAACCACCAGTGCCACCCACTGAGGCCACCAGAGGACGTGGACGTGGTCGTGATCGTGGCAGAGGCCGAGCAGCGAGGGCATCACCTGTTGATCTACCAACTGCCCCAGCTCAGGATCAGGCTCCAGCAGCACCAGTTCAGGCACCAGCTGTGCCCATCGTGATTCCGGGTCTTCAAGAGGCCTTGGCTCAAATCTTATCCATTTGCAGAGGCCTGGCTCAGGCAGTTTCAACCACCACAGCAGCAGCTACTTCACAGGCTGGGAGAGGTAATCAGAACCCCGCTGCTCGTACACCTGAGCAGGTAGTGCAAGGACTTCAGACGCCGGGGGCACCTCCAGCCCAGCCGGTTGCACCAGCCCAGGAGTTCATGGTACCAGTTATGCCGGATGATGAGCAGCGTCATCTTGAGAGGTTTGGTAGACTCCAGCCTTCGTCATTCAGTGGTGCTGAGGGCGAGGATGCCAGGGTTGTCTAGATAAGTGCCAGCGGATGCTCCATACAGCAGCGATTCTTGAGTCTAGTGGTGTGGCATTTACCACCTTTCAGTTTTCTAGAGCTGCCTTCACTTGGTGGGAGGCGTATGAGAGGTGTAGGCTGGTTAGTGCAGCGCCCCTTACTTGGCAGCAGTTCTCCGCTCTTTTCTTGGAGAAATATGTGCCGCAGTCCTGTAGAGAAGAGCTGCGTAGACAGTTTGAGCGGTTGCGACAGGGGGATATGACTGTGTCACAATATGAGTCGAGGTTTTCTGAGTTGGCTCGTCATGCCGTCTGGATGGTTCCGACAGATCATGAGAGGATCAGGAGATTTGTTGATGGCCTTAACTATCATCTCCGTATACTTATGACTAGAGAGAGAGTGTTGGGTACTACGTTCGAGGAAGTGGTTGATATCACTCGTGATATTGAGACGGTTCGTCATCAGGAGCGAGATGAGAGGAAGGCCAAGAAGCCTCGAGGATCGGGTAGTTATAGTGGTACTCCTTCGAGGGGCCAGTTTCAGCATGGTAGAGGTCGTTCTTTCAGGCCTGCTCAGTCAGCCCGTCTAAAGTATCGCGGGGCATCTTCAGGTCGTGGTTATCATGGGTCGCAACAGGGCCAGTCATCACTCAGCGCCCTTCCAGCTCAGAGTTCAGCTCGTGCTCCGTCAGCCCAGGGTTCTTCTATGCCGAGTGCATCTGCTAGACACTCCGGTGCGAGGGGTTCCCTTCAGCCCTCTTCTCCAGCACCAGGGAGCTGTTATGAGTGTGGCGAGATGGCCCACATGTGGAGGCAGTGTCCTCATCGTGGTGCTAGTTCGTCTCAACAGGGGGATCAGTCCTCGACTTCTGCTCCAGTTACTTTACCACCCGCCCAGCCAGCTAGGGGTGGAGGTCAAGCAGCCAGGGGTCGCCCCAGAGGGGAAGGTCGATCAGGCGGTGGCCAGGCTCATTTTTATGCTATTCCAGGCAGGACAGATGCCATTGCTTCAGATGTTGTCATTACAGGTATTGTTTTAGTCTGTCACAAAGATGCCTCTGTATTATTTGATTCCGGTTCCACCTATTCTTATGTGTCCTCATATTTTTCTCATTATTTGGGTACGCCCGGGGAGTTCTTACTTTACCTGTTCATGTGTCTACCCCGATGGGCGATACTGTTGTTGTAGACCGTGTGTACCGGTCATGTGTAGTGACTATTGGGGGTCTGAAGACACGAGTGGACCTATTGCTATTGAGCACGGTGGATTTTGATGTCATTTTGGGCATGGATTGGTTATCTCCATGTCGTGCTATTCTAGACAGTCATGCTAAGACAGTCACTTTGGCTATGCCGGGTATACCGCGGATCGAGTGGCGTGGTGTGACTGATTATATTCCTAGTAGAGTGATATCGTTCTTGAAGGCCCAGCATATGGTTGGGAAGGGTTCCCTTTCATATCTAGCGTTTGTGAGGGATGTTAGAGCTGAGACTCCTAGCATTGATTCTGTTCCAATTGTGAGGGAGTTTCCCGATGTATTTCCTGCAGACCTGCCTGGCATGCCACCGGACAGGGATATTGATTTTGGTATTGACCTGGTGCTGGGCACTCAACCCATTTCTATTCCGCCGTATCGTATGGCACCAACAAAGTTGAAAGAATTGAAGGAACAGCTTCAGGAACTCCTAGATAAGGGGTTCATTCGGCCTAGTGTGTCACCGTGGGGTGCACCGGTTCTGTTTGTAAAGAAGAAGGATGGCACCATGGGAATGTGCATCGATTATAGGCAGTTTAACAAGGTAACAATTAAGAACAAGTATCATTTGCCTCGCATTGATGATTTATTTGACCAGCTTCAGGGAGAGCGAGTTTTCTCCAAGATTGATCTCCGTTCGGGTTATCACCAGTTGAAGATCAGGGATTCAGATATTCTTAAGCCTACTTTCAGGACTAGATATGGTCACTATGAGTTTCTTGTTATGTCTTTCGAGCTAACCAATGCCCCAGCAGCGTTCATGCATTTGATGAATAGTGTATTTCGGCCTTATCTAGATTAGTTCATTATTGTATTCATTGATGATATTCTGGTATACTCGCGTAGTCAGGAGGAGCAGGCGGAGCATTTGCGAGTTGTATTGCAAAGATTGAGGGAGGAGAAGCTTTATGCAAAATTCTCTAAGTATGAGTTTTGGCTCGGTTCAGTGGCTTTCTTGGGGCACATAGTGTCCAGTGATGTATTCAGGTTGATCCAAAGAAGATAGAGGCGGTTCAGAGTTGGCCTAGACCGTCCTCAGCCACAGAGATTCGTAGCTTTCTTGGGTTGGCAGGCTATTATCGCCGGTTTGTTCAGGGATTCTTATCCATTGCATCGCCCTTGACCAAATTGACTCAGAAGGGTGCTCCATTTGTATGGTCAGACGAGTGTGCGGAGAGCTTTCAGAAGCTCAAGACAGCCTTGGCCACAGCTCTAGTATTGGTTTTGCCATCAGCTTCAGGTTCATATACCGTGTATTATGATGCTTCGAGAGTTGGGATTGGTTGTGTATTGATGCAGGAGGGTAGCGTTATTGCTTATGCTTCTCGTCAGTTGAAGCCCTATGAGAAGAACTACCCTGTTGAAGATTTGGAGGCATTACTTGTATGGCGTATCTTGTGAGGTGTTTACTGATCATCGCAGCCTTCAGCATTTGTTCAAGCAAAAGGATCTTAATTTGAGGCAGCGGAGATGGTTGGAGTTGCTCAAGGATTATGATATCACTATATTGTACCATCCGGGAAAGGCCAATGTGGTGGCCGATGCTTTGAATCGAAAGGCAGTGAGTATGGGGAGTTTGGCATATATTCCAGTTGGGGAGAGACCCCTTGCAGTTGATGTTCAGGCCTTGGTCAATCGGTTTGTGAGATTAGATATTTCGGAACCTAGTCAGGTGTTGGCTTGTGTGGTTTCTCGGTCTTCCTTATATGATCGCATCAGAGGGCGCCAGTATGACGATCCGCATTTGCTTGTCCTTAAGGACAGAGTTCAGCATATGATGCCAGAGATGTGACCATCGGTGATGATGGAGTGTTGAGGACGCATGGCCGGATTTGTGTGCCCAATGTGGATGGGCTTCGAGAGTTGATTCTGGAGGAGGCTCATAGCTCGCGATATTCCATTCATCCGGGTGCTGCGAAGATGTATCAGGACTTTAGACAGCACTATTGGTGGAGAAGAATGAAGAAAGATATTGTGGGATTTGTAGCTCGGTGTCTCAATTGTCAGCAGGTAAAATATGAGCATCAGAAACCGGGTGGCTTGCTTCAGCAGATGGCTATTCCAGAGTGGAAGTGGGAGCGGATCACTATGGACTTTGTTGTTGGGCTTCCACGGACTTTGAAGAAGTTTGAAATGCTATTTGGGTGATTGTGGATTGGCTGACCAAGTTCGCGCACTTCATTCCTGTGTGTACTACCTATTCTTTAGAGCGGTTGGCAGGGATTTATATCCAGGAGATTGTTCGGCTGCTTGGTGTCCCAGTTTCTATCATTTCAGATAGAGGTACTCAATTTACTTTGCAGTTTTGGAGAGCCGTGCAGAGAGAGTTGGGTACTCAGGTGGAGTTGAGCACAGCTTTTCATCCTCAAACGGATGGGCAGTCCGAGCGTACTATTCAGATATTGGAGGACATGTTGCATGCGTGTGTTATTGATTTCGGAGGTTCATGGGATGAGTTTCTACCGCTTGCAGAGATTGCTTATAGCAACAGCTACCAGTCGAGTATTTAGATGGCTCCATATGAGGCTTTGTATGGAAGGCGGTGTAGATATCTAGTTGGTTGGTTCGAGCCCGGCGAGACTAGGCTATTGGGGACTGATTTGGTTTAGGATGCTCTAGAGAAGGTGAAAGTGATTCAGGAGAGGCTTCTTACAGCGTTGTCGAGGCAAAAGAGTTATGCTGATAGGAAGGTTCGAGATGTGTCCTACATGGTTGGTGAGAAGGTCTTGCTAAAGGTTTCGCCCATGAAGGGTGTTATGAGATTCGGGAAGAAAGGGAAATTGAGTTCTCAGTTCATTAGGCCGTTTGAGGTGCTTCGGAGGATTGGGGAGGTGGCTTATGAGCTTGTTTTGCCACCCAGCTTGTCAAGTGTGCACCTAGTATTTCATGTTTCTATGCTCCGGAAGTATATTGGGGATCCGTCTCATATTTTGGACTTCAGCAGGATTCAGTTGGATGATGATTTGACTTATGATGTGGAGCTAGTGGCTATTTTAGGTCGTCGGGTTCGGAAGTTGAGGTCCAAGGATATAGCTTCAGTGAAAGTGCAGTGGAAAGGTCGGCCCTTGGAGGAGGCTACCTGGGAGAGCGAGCGGGAGATGCGGAGCAGATATCCTCACCTATTTGAGGCTTTAGGTATGTTTCTTGACTCGTTCGAGGACGAACATTTGTCTAAGTTGGGGAGGATGTGACGACCCGGCCAGTCGTCTCATGATTTACCACTCCATTTCTCCCCATTTCTTCTTCATTATGCTTCCTTATCCGTGTTTTATGTGATCGAGTTGAGTAGTTTGCGTTCGGAGTGGATTTGGTAAGAAATGAGACACCTAGTCTCTTCTAAGAAGGTTTAAGTTGGAAAAGTCAACCGGATGTTAACTTATGAGTTAGAGAGCTCAGATGTGAATTCTAATGGTTCGGTTAGCTTCAGGAGGTGATTTATGACTTAGGAGTGTGACTGGAATTGGTTTTGGAGGTCCAGTGTAGAATTAGGGTTGAATTGGTGGAGTTAGTATTTTGGTGATTTTCGGTTGTTAGGTGAGATTTTGATCCAAGGGTCGGAATGGAATTCCGAGAGTTGCTATAGCTTCGTATGGTGATTTCGGACTTAGGCGTATGTCCCGATTTGAAATTGGAAGTTCGTAGGACAATTCAACGCATTTTGGCGGATGTTGGAAAATGGATGATTTTTGAAAAGTTTGACCGAGGAGTTGACTTTTTGATATCGGGGTCGGAGTTCAGTTCTGAAAATTTTCATAGGTCCGTTATGTCATTTATGACTTGTGTGCAAAATTTGAGGTCAATCGGACTCGATTTGATAGGTTTCGGTATCGAATGTAGAAGTTGGAACTTGTTAGTTTCATTAGGCTTGAATTGGGGTATCATTCGTGTTTTTAGCGTTATTGGACGCGATTTGAGGCCTAGACTAAGTCCGTAATATGTTTTAGGACTTGTTGGTATATCCGGACAGAGTTCCGAATGACTCGGGTGCGTTTCGGAGTAGTTTCGGACCATTTCTATCCATTTGTTTACTGCTGGTGCATCGCCGAAATTCTGCTGCATGAAGCTTATTTTGGGAGCTTATATCTCGCAACCTATAAGGAATTTGAAAATTTTCAAAACATAAAAGTTGTAGCCTTTTGCATCTAGTTTGAGGAAATATAAACCATTTATCATTTGAACATTTGTATCAAAAGTTACGATAGATTAACCGAAACCTGGTACTGCTGCTTTTTTCCAGGCAGTGTGCATAGCAGAAATTTCTGCTGCACAGGACCGACTTTGGAAGCTTATATCTCGCAATATATAAGGAATTATGAGATAATCAAAACATGAAAGTTGTAGGCCTTTGAATCTAATTTCTAGAAAGATAAACTATTTATCATTTGGACATTTGTACAAAACGTTATGATTGATCGAGTTGGCTGGTGGAGCAATTTCGATAGAATTTTCTGATGCACTTTAGAAGCTCATATCTCGAAATATATAAAGAGTTATACAGTGTACAACCTATCAAATGAAAGATCTTCGAGTCTAGTTTCTAAATATTTAAACCGTTGATCATTTAGATATTTCCACAAGAAGTTATGAGCGTTTTAACAGAAGGTGTACAGCAAGGGAAAATGGTAAGAGGATGTACAACCTGCACAGCGCAGGTACAACTCGATGAAGCTTGGGCAGAATGTTTTTAAGCCTTCTTATCCGCGATTTTGGATATATTTTCACCCATAGTTGCTCATTTTTGGAGGTTCTTTAAGGAAATTAACGAGGGATTCAAGGAGAATCGATTGGAGGTAAGAATTTCGGACCTAAAACTCATTTATATTGTGAAATCCACCTAGAAAATCATTGAAGTCTTGCTAAAAAGGGAAGAAATAGGGCTTGGAATTTTGAAATTTTAATTGGGTATTTGGAGGACCACTTGGGGTCGGATTTGAGAACTTTTGATATGTACGAACTCGTTGGGAGATAAGGAACCCGTTGATGTGAAAATTTTTGAGCTTCGAGAAGTGGGCCCGGGGCTCGGGTTTTGCTAATTTCGGAATTTTTAGTATTTTTCCATTGTTTTCGCTTGGCCTTGTCCCCTCAGCATATTGCGACGTATTCATTCTGATTTTGGATAGATTCGACGCGCGTGGAGGCCAATTCGAGGGGCAAGGGAGTCGCGGGCTAGGGATTTAGCGGTTCGAGGTGAGTAGTGATGTAAATGATATTATGAGGGTTTGAAACCCCGGATTGTACATCGTAGTGCTATATTGAGGTGATACACGCGCTCGATGATGAGCGTGGGGTCGTTTACTACTGTGGATTATGACTTGGTCCGTCCCGATTGATGATTTTTACCACGTATTTGACTGAAACTTATTTGTTATCATCATGATTTGCGCTTCGTGCCAATTATTTGAACCTTTTGGGGACTTTTATCACTGTTTTCTCACTATTTTGACTTATTACTTGAACTCAGTCATGCTGTTTTTCACTGTTTTACAACTCAGCCACTTTTACTCAGTTTTGAGACTTAAATAATTTTTTAATGATGTTTTTAGGCTGAGAACTACTATTTTACTATGCCCGAGGGGCTTGTGATGATTTTCTGACTGAGTGCGACCGAGGGCCAGATGTGAGGATATACTGAGTGATATGAGGCCGAGGGCCTGAGATACTTTATATGCCACGAGTTGGCTTGTGACTGATATGAGGCCGAGGGCCTGAGATACTTTATATACGCCACGAGGTGGCTTAATATTGCGCTTGGGCCGTAAGGGGCCCCTTCCGGAGTCTGTACACCCCAGTGAGCGCGGGTATCCATTGTGATGTAAGATATAGCCCGAGGGGCTGATACTGTTCCATTTGATAGCCCGAGGGGCTGGTATTGTTTTAAGATTTGAGCCCGAGGGGCGGAATTGTTGATAAGGAGATTTTACTTGATTTCTCACTGATTTACTATTTTCAAATGATGTTTTATTGCTTTCTTATAGAATGCCTTGTGCTTTACGTGCTTTCTTACTTTCATGTCGT
Source organism: Nicotiana obtusifolia (assembly GCA_002018475.1). Lineage (NCBI taxonomy): Eukaryota > Viridiplantae > Streptophyta > Magnoliopsida > Solanales > Solanaceae > Nicotiana > Nicotiana obtusifolia. Next base: position 91,750 of record MCJB01038700.1, read on the forward strand.
TATTTATATTTATTACTCACTGGGTCGAAGTACTCACATTACTCCCAGCACCATGTGTGCAGATTCAGGCGTTGTTGGTTCCGCTCCGGAGTGCCGACTCCTCCCATCCAAGCGGTGGTTCAGAGACTACGAGGTAGCTGTTGGCGTCCGCAGCCCCGTATCTCCCTTATCTTATCGTTTCCATGTTTTTCAAACAGTTGTGCCAGATATTGTATTTAGTAGACTTGTATCAGGATCCATAGTTGCTCATGACTTGTGACACCACGTGTTGGGCTGTGTCGGGATGGTTTCTATTATGGTTAGCTATATTTTCGCGAATGATTGCTATTAAATCATGTTTATATTATTTTCATGTTAATTAAATGCTTAAAATGAGATTTTGGTTAAATTGGCTGGCCTTGTCTTCACGAGAGGCGCCATCACGACCGGGTTCGGGGTTAGGGTCGTGACATATGGTTATATTTGGTTGGTCGTTCCTACTTCTACTCTTTTATTATATTTTTATTATATATTTATATTTTATTTGCTATAATTATGTCTCAAAGAGGTTCAATAGAGGTAAAAGGAATTGCTGGTAGTTCTAGTCAACACATAGATGAAAATCAATATTATCATGATTTTAGCTCTAATAATCCACTTGATTCACAACACGTAGAAGCGCAATATAACTATGAAACTGGGGTTAATTTAGAAGAACCATATGAATTTCAAGCAAGTCCACCTGAAGTTCAGTCCGACTTGCCTCATGTACCTCCTACTAGAGTCCCGGTTAAACGTAAGGAAAGATCTGAGGTGTGGGAATTTATGCAAAAGAAAGTTGAAAATCAGACGGTTGTTTGTGGTCTTTGTGGAATGGAGTGGGTTTTTAAAACTGGGGGTAATGAAGGTGGGACGGGTAAATTTAGGACTAATTTAAGAAATAAACATAATAAACATCCTAAGGAATGGTCAATACGGGCGGGGGGTATTTATTTAGGAACCGAACATGGGGGGGGGGAGG
>MCJB01038700.1:98660-144052 GCA_002018475.1 Nicotiana obtusifolia
CCCTTCCCAAAAAGTTACTATTTAGATGTTGTCCTTATTTTTAAAAATTGTACAAATATAACCCTTGGATAATTATCCTTTAAGGACAATGTTGGACTTGGGTATGAATTTTTGCTCATATATTACAAGCAAACATTAGACTGTGTGTTAACATTTGTAGTAATTTATAAATTTTAGACATGATTTAATATTTTTTTCATAAGATTTTCTGTTTGCTCTAAAGTGATCTTTAGACCATTGTTTAAAACATCTATATACTGCAACAACAACAAAACTAAACTAAACAAAAAAAATTTACTAAATGACAACTTGCGAGAATTTCTGCATAATGCATTGATTCACTTAATCTGCTTGAATATAGAACTTTATATAGATAAATTTATTACTCAATTGCATATACGAACACCAGACTTGGTAATAGGTTACACAAGAAAATGACTTTCTATACATAAGATAGTGAATCCACTTTTACTCTTTATGTTTTTTTTAGAAAATATTTTCTTGTAATCAAATATTAGAAATATTTTCACGACCAAAACTTCTTGAGAAATTTTTAGGATTTTTATACAAATTGTCGGATAGATTCACTATTTGTTTCCCTAACTGCTATATATAGATTATATACAATTTATATATGGCTATACACATATGTATGGATAATACATATATGAAGTATGCGCAAGCTATTTTTAATTTAAGCGTTTGGGAGAGCTGCTGTTTAGATTAAATCTTCCAGAATTTCAATATTTTTTTTTTATTATTATTCTTCTCAATAAGTCTAATTGCAATTTTATTTTGATTTCTTAAATGGTTTTGTATGTAAGTTAATAAATTAGGTACATATCGATACTCATAAGTCATAGGGTGTGCAGAACAAAGTAGGGATTTTTTTTGCTCTAATACATTATTTGAAACCTTATTACGAAAAATATTTAAGTTTTTATATTTATCCGACCTAAATACGTTTTAGCTACAAAATATATACAATTTACCTTTAAAAGCTCTCAATCCATTATTAGTGCCTTCAATCAAGGGATTTAGTTATACCCTTTTCTTTTTTTCTCTCCTCTCTCCCCTCTTCTCTCCAGATCTCTGTTTGCTAATTGTTTCGGTCTTTTTTTTTTCCTTAAAAAACTGTATTATAAAGTCTCTAACATAAAATATGAGAATAGTTGGATCTTCAGGTGAAATTAAGTTTTGAGCTTTGAATGTCATCTTTCCTTTGATCTCACGGAGCCTATTTTATTGGATATTTAAAGTATCAAATGTTATTGGTTACTACTTAATTGACACTATTTCATGTGTGTTTGCGTGTTTCTCTTTTCCTTGAATTTTTTTTTTATTTCCATTATCTTTGTAATTCAACAAACTGTGTGTTCTCTATATAAGCACAGATACATAGAGTAGACAGTATATTGAATCATAAAGATCATGAAAATTGAGTAAAAACACATACATTCCAGGGGAAAAACATACACATACACACAAAGACCTATATATTTAGTCTTTCATGAAACAGAGACATACAGACACAAAAAATACTACTAGGAGTAGAAACGAACCATTAATGGCAAGCATTTCTGATATTCGTGTAGTTGAGAGAAGTGTAGGGTCATTTTTCTCCATTTCTTGCAAAGCGACCCTACAATTCTACTCAACCACAAGAATGTTGGAAACGACGATGAAAGTTAGTAAACGAGTAGGCACCTTTGTTTTTTCGCTTCTGCTGCTAACGTCTTCACCTAACATTGTTTGCAAAGAAAGAAGAAGAGTGTATGTAGTTTTAATAAGGATGAAGGATCTAGAAGGGAAATAACAAAAGAAAAATATAAATATATAGAGGGAAATTCCAACCAAGGGGAGATAGAAAGAGTAATGCATTAATTGGTAGAAGAACTGTGTGTTTTTTCAGGCTAAAAGGCAAAAATAATTAAGAGAGTTTGATCTTTTTCAATGACATGATTAAATACATTCAGCCTAGCCTATTCCCAAAACTTGGGAGAAAAAAATCATTGTTGTAGAAGTAGCAGCAAAGAGGATTCCTATACCATAAGAAGTAAGAGAAAGAATGAGAGAATTAAGTTGGGAATTACTTATTTACAACTTATCTACAACTTTCATATATTATTTCTACCCAATTAAATACAACTTAAATATAATTTTTATACAAATTTTATACAATATGTCTTTTGTATATTTTGTATCTGATTTATACATAGTAAAAACAAAATTCATACAACTAATTATATATTATACAACTTATTTACAACTTATCTATAACTTTCACACATTATTTCAACCCAGTTATATACAACTACAATATCACACAACTTAAATATAATTTTTGTACAAATTTTATATAATGTGTCTTTGTATATATTTTGTATCTAATTTGTATATATTTTTGTTTGTGGTGTGTGCTTCTTCTTCTCTAAAATTCCAACCAAAACTTACTCTCTTAATACAATTTTCATACATATCAATAAATTTATGTAAGAAGATGGTATTGATAACTTAAATACAAATTTTATACAATGATTCATAAATTATAAAACTATTGTTCAATTTTGATACAACATTCAATAAAAAAATATAAAACTACAACAGAATACAATTTACATACAGTTATACTATAATTTTACTCCAATTTCATAAGTATATTGTATGTCACGTCTTCTTCTTCTTCTTCTTCTTCTTCTTCTTCTTCTTCTTCTTCTTCTTCTTCTTCGAGTTTCAATCTGAAATTCACCCAAAATCAAGTCTAATCTTCACCAAACACCCTCAAAATGAGATATAAACTCCAAACAATATTCCCAAGTATTTGCAACAACGCCCAATCCAAACAAATAATAATTTTTGAAAATTCAAATTCAAATTCAAAGCTTCAAAGCTTTTAAATGGCTGTCAATGGTGGAAAATCAAACACCTTCAAAATTTATTGATTGACAATTTCAATTTGAACACCAATTGTGCAACATGAAAGGAAATTGCTAAGTTAAAACTCTATAGGAAAACGATTGAAATCCATTGATGAATTCTATTAAAAATATATACAACATGAAAGGATAAAAAATAGAGGACATCAGAGGAAGAAAAATTGAGAAAAGAATAGAGAATGAGAGATTGAGAGACAGAGAGAGAGAGAGAGAGAGAGAGAGAGAGAGACGGGAAGAGAGAGCGCAGGAGGGAGAGAGAATAAGGATGGAAAATAATTGATTCCTTATTCAATTTCTAATATAAAGGGATACTCATTTAATTTCTAAAGTGTATATAAGTGGTAAATTGTATATGCCGATGTAATTAAATTGAAACTTGAGTAGGGAGGATAATAAAGTTTAAAATAGTGTATAGGAAGGTAAAAATCCCAACAAAGTAACACCAGAGGCCCAAACTAAGAACCCATATCCACTGATCTTCCACTACTGGACTATACAAAATGAAGAATTAACACAAATAGCCGCTTATCCAATCACTAAAATAAAATAAAAAATCGGTGAAGATATAATATATGCATAATTTATGTATCATGTGTGTATAATTGTATATAATTAATGTATGATCTATATTTAATTAGAAAAAATAAAGAATGAATATGATCGGCTATTTATGTAAAGAAATCCTACAAAATTGATGATCTTTATATATTTAGGTTGTTGGGCTCTATTTCATTTTTTTGGGTAAAGGATGGGTTATATTTCGACTACAATCATCGGGAGTGGTGCACAAACAGTCTTTCTTATGGCTGCTATTTTGAGATTAGATAATATTCATTTTTGTCCTGAAATTTTAAACTAGATTTTTTAATTTCAGGACAATACTGAGCATTTATGTCCTGGAAAATTGAACTGAAAAATTAAATTCAGGTTACATTGACTCATTTCTATATAACAGCCCTTTCCGGGGCGGAGCTAGAGTGCTGTGAGTGGGTTCGGCCGAATCCAGTAGCTTTAGTTCTAATCATATACTTGTCTTAAAAATTTTATTGAATATGTATAGATTATTAATATAAAACCCAGTAAATTCAAACGATTAAAGTCTCGAACCCATAAACTTAAAATTTTGGCTTCACCTGCTCTTTAGAGTGGCTACCTGGTATCGTTTCTACTACAATCATAGCTTCAAATAAACTAGAAAAAAAGAAATTTGGATGCCTTCATTTTAATGCTACTCAATTTTCAAATCTAAAAAGGGAAGGGGAAAAAAAAAAGTTAAAAAGGGAAGAGGTACATATATTTCCTTGTAGCATAATCAAAGTAGTAAATTTTTAAATAAATACGAGTAGTTTAACTCATCACTGTATTGTAAAATTGTCTTAAGTTTCAATCAAATGACATCATTAGATGTAGCTTAATCATGAGTTCATGACTAATTTTTTGGTCAATGATTTGACAGGATTAGCTATGAACAAATAGAAAAATTATGGTTGGGCATTTTTTTTTTTTTTGGCCAGCTGGGCAGGAACAAAAAATAAAAAGTAAATCTTTTAAAATTTTCGAATATTCCAGTTTGATCAGTGAAGGAATACTAGAACATATACAAAAGAAATACTTTTTTAATTTGTTTATGTCAATCTCTCTTTACAGCACTCCAATTTCTAAAGCATGGGATATTTTATGTGTAACTTAAGTATTAAAAGTTTACTTTATTAAAGCCAAGTATCTTAGTTGCAAGTTATACTTCAAAAATTGATCAAGATAATTTAATTTAAATAATTAAAAAATCTATAAATATAACATATTTGTCAGTTTTTTGGGCATTTAATATACACAACAACTTTTCATTACTGATTTTGGGACTGAAACATGTGATAGGATCACAAGAAAAACTACACATTGTAATCAGACTAGAAAGTTAATTAGTTTGATAAAGTGAAATCACAAGAAAGAAGAAAAAGGTAGTAGTTGTAGAAGTTGGACTTGTGAATATGCTATCTATTGCACAATCATCAACCACACGCATTAATTCCACCTTATTTTGCAGATCTAAGAACTGTAAATTTTATTTTTCTGGAATATAAGCGAATAAAAATATGAGATATAGGTATCCATTACTAAGAAATAACTAATTAGTAAAAGTTAAACTTCATTCATTCCAGCTTTCTGCCGGGGAATTTTCACTCACTGTTTTCCTTTGTCGCTACAAAAAAATTAATACTAGTTGTGAACTTCGTCGCTAATTTGTTGTTAGATCTGCTCGTAGTTAACAGAAAAACTTGATAATTTGTTGCTAATTTATCGCTAAATAGGATTTGCAGCGAATTTTCTATTTAGCTACAAAATTTGTCCATCGCTAATTTTTATTTTTTAGTAGTGTATCATTTTCTTAAAAGTTTAACACTATGTTTGGATCATTGTTACCCATCGTTTTACAATGTATTGTATTATACTGTACTGTATTGTATTGTATCGTTTTTTGGATACGACGTTGGAATAGATTGTATCATTTGCTATTGTTAAAATAATATTTTTGTTGTTGGTTTAACTATATCGTACAGTACTGTTACTGATAAGTTCACTAAAATACCTGCAATTATTTTAAATAAAATTTATCAAGAATTACACATAAAAATAATTTAAGAAAACTTCTTTCTACTAATTTATCATTAATTACGTAGCTTGGAAACAAGAGCAAGAACCTGGAAAAAAAAGTTAACTAATATTAGCAACACTAACAAAAAAAATTAAAACGATGAAAAGAGACAAAGAATCGAACGGAGACTTGGATAATGAAAAAAAAAATTATCCCCCTCTTACCTAATATCGACACCACTACTCCAGCCCCTAGACCTCGACTACCCTCCCTGCCCTTACCCTTTTCATCTCATATAGTATTTGTCTAAATTATATATTTTTCAAAAAATATATTTTATTACCTGATCAAACACCGAAAAATAAGTAAGAAGTTTTCCAACCAAACACACCCTTAAAGGGAAAGGAAAAAAAAAAAAAAAAAAGGCGAAATCTGAAGTCAACAACCTCTCTTGAATAAGATGGAATAATACTTGAATCTAGAAGAATCAATTATGCAAAATTCATTATCACCTAAATCCAAGGTCAATACTGTACATGGGATGCACTACCCCCTAATATTATTAATTAAATATAATCAAACTAGAAAGACTCATTCCTTTACCAACCAACCAAGTCATAAAATCAAAAATCTTTGCTGGCAAAAATCTTCTTCTTGGTCAATAAATAATTAAACTTCCATAGCTAATTTAAAATCCCTTCTTCCTATACAGAAACCACAAAGAAAGTAGACATAAAAGAGTAGACAAAACATAGTGAATTGCAAAAACACAATGGCCACACTTATCTGAAATGTTCATTTGCCTTTTGATCATATCCTTCATTTAGTTCTCCCTATATCTTTTGAACCCTCCAGAAAAATATAGCTTTATTACAAAATTTTGAAACAAAACTAAAGAGATTATTTCAAACTACAAAGTAACAGGTAGTTTCTTGAACATGTCTAAGCCACTAAGAAGCTTGATCAAAGTCATTGTTCTTGGTGATTGTGGGTAAGAATTTTCATTACCCTTTATTCATTTTATTTATAAACATGTTCTCTTTTCTTTTGTTTCCCGCTCCTTTTTACTATTTCAAGCTATGTTGCTGGAATCTTCAAAAATGACATCAGATGCGTGTTAGGATCGTTCAAAAATAGTATATTTTTGGAGGATCTGACGTTGTTGCAGTAGCAATTTTGGAGAGTCCGAGCAACACATCCTTTTGCTAATTTTCTTGAACGTACTGCATGGTTTTTGTTCTTATTCCTCTGTGCTAACTGCTAACACTTTGATATGATTTGCATTCTCAGGGTGGGAAAGACATCTTTGGTGAATCAGTATCCAACAACATTGGATAAACTTTTTATTTAACGTTGTTTAGAGGCGGAGCTAGAATTTTTTAAATCGGAGGATAATTCATTTATATGATGATTTTTTTCCTACAAATATTTGTTAAGGGTTTGGCTGATAAGGGAAGAGAGGATTTTCTCAAAGTAAGTTTTAGAGATAAAAAATACAATGGACTAAGGTTCTGATCAAGGATTTTTGCAAATTTGTGTTTCATTAACTGCGATTATAGATATGTTTTCGAGAAATTTAGAAAAGAATACAAAGCGACAATTGGAGCTGATTTTGCTACTAAAGAACTAGAGATTGATGAAAGAGTAGCCACTTTGCAAGTAAGTGATTACTGCACCAGAAGAAACATTGAACATTTTTTTTCAACCCACCTACACGTGTTATATCGGGAATTACTTCACATATTGCTTAACGATAAAATGGTTTCTGTCTTTATTTTTTGGTAGATATGGGACACAGCAGGACAGGAAAGGTTTCGTAGCCTTGGTGTTGCATTTTATAGAGGAGCAGATTGCTGCATTCTTGTTTATGATGTGAATGTGCCTAAGTCATTTGAGACTCTTCAACATTGGCATGAAGAATTCATCAAACAGGTGAGTGAATTAATTATCATGAACTTTTCTTCGAGTTGATAATAGGCATTTTCTTAACTTATCAGTCACGTGTTCAAGCTGTGTAAGCAGCCACTAGTGCATGTATTAGAGTAGGTTGTTTATATCACACTTCTTGGGGTACAGTCCTTTCCGAACCCTGCGTGAATACAAGATACTTTGTGCACCGAACAGCCTTTTTAATAGGCATTTTTTACACGGTTTCAAATAGTTACTTTCTTTGTATGTGATTGATTTCAGGCTGACTTAACAGAGCCAGAAAAATTCCCCTTTGTCTTGATTGGTAATAAAGTAGACTTGGAAGGTGGCAGCATTGAGACAGTAAGTTTTTTCTTCTCATCTCATTTTTGTCAAACACATTTTCTTCATATTATATACTATGTTTTTGCTTAGAGTATAACTTCTATATACGTTAAAAAGGATAGCCTTATACATAAAGTATCCCACACTCACATAGGGTCTGGGACGGGTTGCATCCCAAAGGATGTAATGTAGATAGTCAAGGCTGCTTCCACGGCTGACGGCTCGAATCGGTGACTTATAGGTCACACGGAGATAATTTTACCGTTGCTCCAAGGCTCCCCTTCAACTTCTATATACACTGAAAGCGTAAAAAAGAATTACACTAGCAGATCATCTAAAACATATATAATAAAAGATAACTGCCTATAATAAGTAGAATTAATTATCTAGAAAACAAATTAGATAATTTGTTATAACAGGTTAAATTACAGAAAATTTCTTTATTGTTGGTGTATATGAGATTTTACTTATAGAATACTACTATTGTTTACAGGTTTCAGAGAAGAAAGCCAAGGAATGGTGTGATTCAAGGGGAAATATACATTACTTTATGACCTCAGCAAAGGAGGATTACAATGTGGACGCTGCATTCCTGTGTGCTGCACAACTTGCCCTTGCTAATGAAGATGATCACAACATGTAAGTACAAATTTTAGTGTTTCTTTTTTAAGCACTAATCAAGTTAACATTTGTATGTGCTAATTTATTCCGAGTAAAATGAAACTTCTATCTGTCCAAAAGAATGACACAGTTAGGTCAAGTAAAACGATCAATTTATTTAATTTTCGCTATAAATATAAACCAATGAACTATTTAATTTGAAAGATGAAATATATACTTATAAACAATATATAAGATAATATAATAAACCCCAATTCTTTATAATTATGAAAATTAAAGCTTGTTTGTCTTAGTACTACCCCATTTGGCATAAGGACCAAAAATCAGAGCTAATAAAGTGATTATTAAAGGACTAAAACTGCAATTCCTATTTTAGGAAGACACCTTACTCTTCACCCTCTTTGTCCTCCTTGCTCGTCATGGTCATTGTTATTATTGTGGTTGTTTTTATTATTGTTGAGTTTTTATTTTTGTTATTTTGACATTTTTCTTGTTAAGTTACTGAATTACATTCTCTCTTTGTTTTTTCAATATTACCGAAACCTTTATTTACTCCAGATGGCAGCCAATAGTAGATGAAGAAACGCCTTCACATTGGTGAGTACATTAATATAAATTATATTAGAAAAACCGAGATTCTTTTTTATAAAAAAATTCCCTTACCTCGTAATAAACTCTAATTGTTAATTAATTTGTGGAATTATGAGGATCATAGAAGCTATATTTCTTTTTTTATTAATATTAAGCATGGTACTAGTAGAACTACTTTCCTACTATTAACAAGAAACCTTTTGGTTCGAATAAATGCCGCTTATTTTAATTTCTATTCAAACTTTTGAAATTATGCAGCCAACTCCAGAGAATACCAGAGTCTGTATCAGGAATTGAGCAGCAAAGAGGAGGGTGTGCATGCTAAATCTTCAAAATACTAATGTCACAAAGACATGACGTCCTAATTAATTTGTTTCTTCTTCTATTCTTTATTGTTTTTAGATATTTGGTACCTTCATAGTTTTCTGAAACTGTACTATCCTTTACTTCCATAGAATTTCACCTTCTTTCATGGATAAAAAGTAAACTTTTCTAGATAAATTTGGCATACATTTTCCTTTTATTTTTTCTTAAAATATTCCTAATAAATAATGGCAAATGCTTCGAAATTTCTGCATTTCGTCAATTTGATTTTCCCTATAATATTGTACCCAGTAAATTTAATTTGTCTTTTTTTTTTGTATTTTCATTTTCATCTTGTATTTACATTTCTTTTGGGGTGAGCGTTGGATCCACGAAGAGGGAAGCCTACCTCTTCTTTTTTTTTCTTTTCTTTTCTTTTGTCTTTTCACTCTGTGTCAGCTATCTATTTTGGGGTATGACTAATTTGGATTCACACTATCAAATTTTACTTTGGAGCTAAAGTACTTTCTACCAAAGATAATTTTATGTTCAGGATCCGAATCCGAGACCAATGATTAAGAATGAAGGGGTACTTAGTACCCTATAACTTTTATTGACTGAAGTATGAAGTGTACATAACAAAATTAGAATGTCCACCTACAGAATAGATTAATAAATTTAATCTTTAAGGCTTCAATGGCGACATTTTAACTTGATTAATAGGTCTTAGGTCTCAATTTGTCTATGTAAGGAAATCACATCACTTTTTGCAAAATTTTGGTGTGGGGGGAAGCTGATCCTAAATCTAGAGGTGGATTAGGATTTAGGAATATAAAGGCTTTTAACATGGTCTTAATTATTAGACAAGCTTGAAAATTGTTAATACATTTCTATTCTTTACTTTCGAGAGTGCTTAAAAGTAAATATTTTTTCGATAGCATTTTTCTTAATATTCATCATATCACCTTCTGGGTCTGGGATTGGCGAAGTATATTATGGGGTCGTGATTTACTAATTAAGAGTTTAAGGTGGAGAGTTTCACAAAGAAGGAATATTAATGTATGGACTGATATGTGGATTCCGAATAATAATTTTAATCCTAAAATTTTCCATGCGAACAGAAATATAAATTTAAAAGTTTCTGAGTTAATTGATGAAGAAGAACATACATGAAAAATACAAGATCTTTTTCCTAATTTTGAGTCAGGCGATGTGTATACTATATTGTTTATTCCTATCTCCATCACATGAACAGTAAATAAATTAATATGCGGCACTATACAAAATCAGAAAATTATGGAGTTAAATCACGATACCAGTTAGCAAAGCAAATTTTTAGTAAGAATTCTAATAGTATATTAGATACTCAATCTAATTGTCATTCTTTTCCTAAATTGTTTAGGGATTCACTGTGGAGGTTAAGAGTTAAAAAATAAACTTAAATTCCTTACCGATAAGTATTAATCTTGCTAAAAGAATATCAAGTATGGAGAAAACATATAAGATATGTGGTACCGAAAGCGAGGATGTTGAGCATTTGATTATTATGAATATAAGGATACTTCTCCTCAAAATGGGATTTGCTTAGCGGCTCAACTAACAAACCACCAAAATGGTATATTATTATTTTCTGATATAGGTTTACAGGTGGATGTTAGATGTGCAAGTATTGTTGTTGCATCAATGAATAGCCTTGAGAAACTGCTTCATGCCCATAGATCCTCAATCCAGTTTGTGGGAAAAGCCATGATAGCTGAAGCACTTGCTATAAGAATGGCTCTTGAAACTGCAATTATGAATGGTTCGAAGAAGGTGAAGATCCTATCAGACGCAAAGAGTGTTGTTGATATGATTCGGAAAAAAACTACTACTTCATGAAAGATAGAAGTGACTTGTGAAAGACATTTGGAAGCTCTTGACTTTGTTTGATCATGTAGACTTTGTTTATATTCCTAGAAGTTTAAACAAACTAGCACATAATTTAGCAAAATTTTTTATTACGTTGTCGAAGGAAGTATCTTGGTAAAACTTTTTCCCAAGTTGAATCGTAAAGGATGCTATGGGTACCTTTGCTCAACTTGTTTATTCTATGCATTAATATAATATCTACCTTTGACAGGGGAAAACATAAATTGAATTTTCAAAAATAGCCTAATTTTTTGTAAGAATTTAACTCCAATTCCAGCTCTAGTCTTCATATTTAAATCATATCATCACATTTTCTTTAAACTGTCCGTTATTTTCACTTGTACGTGGTTAACTTGACGAATTCTCAAATAGAGCTAAACTCAAATGATTTCAATAATTTTGTAAATTTAATGAACAATATGGTGACAGTAATATAGCTTCCTGTTTCACACTGTCATAAGGTAACTTTACCACATTATGATGGCATAGATATAATCTCTCCACTCTTACGATAGGGAATGCATCCTCCTTTGGTGGAACTAACGAGTCGCAAATTCAATTAGTAACCCCAATACATAAACCCAAACCAAACAAAAAAAAAATGTTTTAAAGATCTTGCTGAAATGTATTGATTAGGTGACGTTTGAAATGCACCATTTGAGAGAGAAAAAAGGCAGACCATGGCTCACTCAAAACGAGACCTTACCCTAAAGGAATTGCTTTCTCTTTTAGAGACAAAGATCTCAAACTTATCTTCTACTCACTAAACAACGATAGTGACGGACCACTCAATGAAACAGATAACATAATTCATACAACAGGATCATCGACCTCATACACGTCAGTTGATACACATCAAATTAAAAATATAGCACCTGTTCAGTCTTTTGGATGTAGGAGTTAATATGCATGTTACACAGACCACCGGAAAATGATAAAATTTAAAACGGACACAAGAGGAAGAAAAAAATATGGTACGGTACAGTGGATAAAGGGTGGATGATGATAAAACAAAGCTTGACATAAGAAATGGTGCAGAAAAAAGCTACTTTGCTCTATTCTTGAGAATTCCACTAAGGAGAGCTTCTATAGACTGAAGGACGAGACAGCAAGAATTCCCAACCTATTACAAAGTGAAAGAATTACCCGGAGAAAATTTTGCAAAATTGGGATGAAGGAACAGAATCTGTGGACCTATAAATGATTGCATAAATAGTGGTGATGGTTGTGATTAAGATGGCAATATGCAATGAGATGTATGATCGTGCTCTACTCCCCCTTGCCATAAATTAATAGGAGAAACAACCCAGGAAATGAAGCGGGCATTAGAAAACGAGAGGGAAGAACTTATTGTGCCAACAAGATCAACTCCTCCTCTTCTTATGTGATTTAGATCCAGAGTGGTTTTTATTTCTTTTCTTGTCACTCTTTTCAGTCTCCGGCTTGGAATGCTTCTCCAACTTGCTTTTGTTGGATTTTACACTAATTACACCGCCAGGAACTATCTTTCCGCCACCATTCTGGAGAGCATTTTCAAAATCAGCTTCTCTGTCCACTATAGCAAATTGCTGAAATAGTTCTGGGTCCAACAAACCCTCCGTCTTCGCTTTCATCTCATCCTAGATATGACCTTAGGTAATTAGAGATCTTTCGAAATGCGGAGAAAACTTGCAGAGACATGAGCAAGCAAATTCAAACCTGGACTTTCTTTGCAGCATCATTGAGATCTTCATCAACAGATATAGAATGTGGTTCCATCTTAAGCTGAAAAAAGTGCCTCCGTTAACGTTTAGCAAAAATAGATGAACAAAAGCTTAACTGCTCTTTGATTATAGTTAACTGTTCATATCTTGAGACAAACTAACACGAGAAGTGTTGGAATATTTCCTTATGTTCACAATTGACACACAGCATGATGACGTGCAGATATTGTTCATGTTTTACTTTTTCATTTGTCTTAGCATAGGACTCTCAGGAGAATGAAATATAACTCTACTTACAGCTTTAAGCCGAGATTCAGTTGAGTCAATTTCTTTTGTTGTTAGATTATTTAGGTATTTACAAAGCCTCTTCATGACTTTCATGAACAAGGACAATATCTGCTGCCTCTCCAAGTTCATTTCTCCCTGTAAAAATAAGAATTAAAAAGAGAAAACTCAGAAACTGGAGTTTATTGAATGAAAGTATCTAGTATTTATTTTGGATGTCATAATGGATAACTAGTGGCCTTAACAAAAAAAAGGAGAAGTGTATTTCACTGCACAAGGCCTGAAAATACAGAATAAACTATTCAAAATAAAGAATAGCAAGCCAGCAAACCTCTATTTCAGGTATGTCTTTGTGCTGCAGGCCATAGCAAAGCAAAAGGGAAGCCTGGGCATATGAAAGTGAAACTGGCAAATGCTCCAAAAAATACACGCGCGCAAGTTTTTGAGCAACATCTCGAATCTGTGAAAAAATAGCTCATGCAAATAATTAACATGGAAATAAGTAAAAAAAACAAATGTCAGGCACTTTTGAGATATTTAAACATCGGTTGCATTAGGAAAAAACAGAAAGGTAGTTTTGTCCTCCTTAGAAGTTATGTTCACACAGTAAATATCAGGCACTTTTGAAGGATTTGTTTCTGCCACGTCTTTTATCCCTTCATGTCAACCCATTTTTTACTATTGGTCCTTCTAATTATATGCACCGGATAACAAGCCCCTTCTGATCTCCAAACTAAAAAAAATCATTAGATATTAAATGTCTAATTATTGGGTTTTATTCACATGTATCAAATTAGAACTTCAACCTTTATACTGAAGACCTTGACACAAAACAAAGGAAAGGATAATCATGCACCTGTTATTAAATTATAAAGAAATATAAGAGACATATTTCACATGTCATTTTTGGTTCAGAATTTTCTTCTGGTCAAAAGTAATAGGCCAAATACCTAGATAGCCCCTTAAACTTGGCACGTTTTATAAAATAGACATATCAACTTACGGAGTGATCAGATAGACGCCTTAACTCGTCTTAAATGTGTCTTTTAAGCACAAGAGTCCTACATGGAATACCGCATATTGTTTTGTTTATTATAGGCGCGTGAGGCTTTTTTAAAGCTGCTGAATCAGCTCTTCTAGCAGTTAAAAAACAAATTCAAATTTACCCTCATCTCCCTCAAATTCATCTTCACCGCTATTAAAAGAAAAGCCCTAGTCCCAAAACTTTCTTCACCCTATTTAAACAACACAATCTACGACTGAATACCAAGCCCAGTATTTATATTTTATCCAGCGAACTTCATAATCTTTTGACAACAAAATGAAGCCAAAAAAAGCCAAAATATTATTCGGAAGATTTGAAGCTATAGACATAGTAAACAGAGCCAACTCTATAAAATGTCAAGTTCAAGCTTAGGAAGAACTCAAATTTTTTGTAAATTTCCTTTTCACTTTTGAATCAAAAATAATGCCTGTAATCTTGAAAATTTGCATTGCTCCTAGTTAGTCACTACAAAAGTTTGCAAAAAACTCTTTACTTTCAGGTCTCCATCTACCAGTTAAACCAAAACAGAAGAAAATATATGCTTTTCCTCACTTCAAGTATCTGATAGAGAGACAAAAACAGAGAGAAGAAGCAGAGAGAACGAGACAGGGGGTGACTGAAGGAGAAGGGAGAGACACAACAGAGGTATTAGAGAAGAAGAATAGAATAATTGATAGCTATGAGTTACATGTGAATTTGCAGAAGCAAATAATGGAAATTGAAAGTAAACTTTGACTGTTTTTTACTGGAATGAAGAAGAAAAAGATCAGAGTGGGGTGGGGAGGGTGAAATTTTTTTTCTTTTTTCTTTTTAAGACAGGTTTCTTTATCTTATTCGTCCTTTGACACATCATCAGCAAGTAATGGTCACACACTTGGTTTTGCTAACTTGTGTGTTTAAGAGATACATTTCGACCGAGTTAAAGTGCCTCTTTGGTCACTAGTTAAGTTGGAACGTCTAACTTACAAATGGTGTCAAGTTTAAGGGGCTATCTAGGTATTTAGCCAAAGTAATATGTACTAATATGAGTTTTTCATCTATACTTGAACCATATACCAACGATATTATCAAATCATTCACCAGATCTGTCTAAAAGTGAATTCTAGTTGATTTATGATGCTTCAAATTGTAAAGATGACAACTTTAAGCTCTTTTCGGTGTTTCAAGTTCTTCAGGCATGTTTACCACAACGGTTGTCTTCTAAAGCACAAGCTCCATATGATTGTTAATATTAAAACATAAATCTAGCATAACTTGATAGTAGCACCACCAGAAAATCTTTTATCACTACTCGATATAGCATATTTTCACTCTCATCAGGGTACTCTTAGCCTTTTCCCTTTTATAACTGTTGACATAGAAGGCACATCCACTAAGTCATTTCGACAAGTAAAGACTGTATCACATGAGATCTTGCATCACTACTTAATTTAACATATAGTTCATCACTAATCACCAACTCAAATCTTACCAAGGGGTAGTCAATAAGGCTATTTGAGTAAGCTTCAAGCCTCTTCATCTCATGAGGTTCCAGAACAAACTTCATGAAGTTTAAGAATTCACTTGAAGCAGAAGAAGCAGGGTCCTGCTCCACAAAGTTGATCTTTGGATCAAAGACACTGCAAGATTATGGTCATCATAAGCATATGTAAAGAGACATACATATTACCTAACCACCAAAATGTTCAATTTTACCTCATAGCAAGCTTGTAGTTCATCCTCCGGTAGGTAGAACCCAACAGTTCGACTAACCTTCGCTTGTATTCTGAGAATGTTATAGACAACATCAATATATTGAAATAGGAATAGAAGACAATACTAACATTAAAAAAAAAGGGGCAAAAAAAACTTGTAGAACAAATACCAGCTACTACAAGATTTGCAGCTTGTTAGATCGACGGGAAGAGGATAGAAAGGAAGGGATATAAGAAAGTGAGGGGACGACATATGAAACTTGTATCTCTGTCTTCTCCAAATTTTGGACCAGACTGAGGAGGACAATTTCACCATCCCGATGAAATTTTTCATAATTCCAAAGGTTGCTTGCAATATGAAGTCGCTACTCTCTTAACAATGTAAAAAAGCTAAGGAATATATTAGGAATCGTAGAACTTGTGTTCCTCTTTATCATGGCAAAAGATTCTTTTCATCTCCTTTCAGTTCCTTTAGATGATAGGTTTAAAAAAATCGAGAAGAACAAAAGCAACTGATCACCTTGGTAGTAGGGACCATAAAAGCCCCACTCATCTGACCCAGCAGCTTCAACATCATCATTTTTCAATGCCTTCAAGACCATGCATGTGTACTCGCCAGTTACGTTATTCTGAATCATCCAATCACATGTTTGATCACATTTAATCCTCAATCTCAAACACCTAAAAACAATTTAAGGAACAAAAGGACTCCGAGACTTACCGGGGCATTGCCTATGAAAAATGGAGCAAACTTATGTTTTCTCCAAAAGCGGAAAAGATCCAAGGTAAGTCCAAATGATACCCCAAGGTAATGGAGCCTTTCAGGTCGTCTTTCACGTAAAGGGACAAGCAAAGGAGGAAGATCCGTTCTCGGTCTTATATTTTCTTCGAGCAAAGAGGCCTGCAAGGAATGTAGTATAATTTCAATAACAAAAACCAAACAAACGTTCTTTTCCACATAGAAGACTTTCTAGATGTTTCAACTATCTCACTTGCCATATTACAGCAAATGGTCAATCAGAAGGGCTTAACACAATATATCATGCACTAGACAGTGAACTGCAGACAAACCATATGAATATGAAGGGAAGGCAGATTTAATGAGACAATATTGTGATTTCACACTGTTTAAGAAAGTACAATGATTTAACTTTTTTGTAATTTTCGAACACCCAAATAATAAGAGGAAACCAATAACCTAAAGTACAAATTGCAAAGCTAGATCAAATAAGAATACCTCCTCTGCAGCTTCAGTTACATTGACTACAGGAGTCTCCAAAGCATCTTCTGTGTCTACTTCAGATAATGGAGTCAACTGACCCTCAAAGTACCTATTAGCAGTAAATTAACTTATTTTGCCTCAAAGATCCATGTATGAAAGATATGCAATAGCGGTGACTATGTCAAACTCAACACAGATGAATTGAACCCATTAATTAGTTGAAGAAGCATAATATGTACTTAGCTCAAAACACTTTCAAAAAGTGTCACATCTTTAAATCTTGAACAATTTAACAAATGTATTAGAGAAAACCTATGAACATACCCGGTGAAGTAATAGGAATCTAGAAATGAAAACCTAAAAGCCATGATACATAATAAATATGTGATTGCAATTTATATATATGTATGTATGTATATTGTGTCTCTCTACCCTCCCAGGGTAGGGGTAAGGCTTGCATACGCACTACCCTCCCCAGACTCCACTTGTGGGAATTCACTGGGTTTGTTGTTGTTGTTGTTGTTATGTGTAGATATATTGTGTCTATGTGTGAGTTTTATTCCACATAATATGCAGTACAGTATGCATAACAAGCACCGACCTATGGAGTAGCTTAATCTTTCACGAATTACAGAAAGCCAAAGGTGATTGAAGCAACTAACAAATCATATTGAAACCAAAAGATGTGAGAATTGCAATGAAATTTCTAGCTACCTGGTTAGGAGTTCAACGGCAGCAGAACCGTATCCAAGCTGCAACACAACAGTGAGACATGGTTAGACATGCTGATAAAGTTAAATGATATAAACTGTTGGATAAATTTTCAAAAACCTCCTTCCGTGTCTGCTTTTAAACACAAACCTCCATTGTCGTAAGATAAGCAGACCGCTTGGTCGTTTTGAAAAAAATTTCCAACGACATTGGGTCAAGATGACAAGATTTCTGTGATATCCCAAATCTGTCTTTTTGGAGCTTCAATTTTTTTTTATTTTTTTTTTATGAAGTAAGATACTTTTCTATCGCACTACAAAATTGGTGTGAAACCTTCGCCAATCTCTTAAACAATTACAGAATGTAAAATCCAATCTTCACTCCTACATGGATAGAAAAGATCAACTAACAGCAAATGGGTCCAATTGGGGAAGAATTCCTGTATTTAGGTAGCTATAAATATTTTGTTGCCTACTTAAGGTTTTTGTTTAAGTACTACAATAATACTTTAGTCTATTCTTTAGGACGTAATTTTATGGTTCAATTGGTTTTACACACTTAAGTGAATTTAACTTCTTTAGGTTTTAAACTGGTTACATTTTACAAAATAAAATAATATATGCAGTTTTAATAGAAATATCCCTGCCATTTATCAAGTACATGAAACATAGTAATTAAATTACGAAGAAAAAATAGAATGTAATTCTTGAAGTTGAAAGTTCTTATTACTTTTCCTTCGTCCCGTCCAATAAATTTCAATGAACTAATTTGTTTCAATATCAATTATATAAAATGACTTCATTCTATTTCATCTCTTTTATAACCATGATGTCCGGGCTAGCTTGTGCGTACCTCGACTAATTCCACTAATTCCACAGTATACCTGCTACCTCCCACGAGCAACAGGTATCAAGTAATTCTATCCATCAAGGCTTGGATAGATGGAAAGAAATCACCTAGTTTTTTATCTTGAAAGTTGACAATGAGACCTCATGGTTCTCAACTCACTTCATGACCACTAGGCCACACCCTTGGGTGCGGGTTTATTTCTATTTCTTATTACAATTTCAGAAGATTACCCACAATTTCACATCAATTGTGCAGCATAAATAGAGTTTGGGGAAGTTTCACTGATTTGAATGCTAGATTATGAGGGATCCCCAAAATGGTTTATTTTTCGAGTGATAAATTGGAGCCTAAAATAGTGGTGGTTCACAAAAATTATTATGCAATAACTAATACCTCAAAGGAGGTTGCTAGATAGTTCAGAGATTTTATCATTTGAACCTAGTCTCATTCATTCGATCAATCAATTCCCCTTCGTTCCATGCTAGTTGGGATCCGCTATGCAGATCCTTCATATGCAATACACTCCATTCAGGCCCATTTCTTTCCAAAAACACAAACTATTTGAAGGCAAAATAAGAAGGTTACAGTAACATCACAAACCACGAAGGAGATCAATATTACAAAAATAAACCTAGAGGGAGGTCTCAGAAAATACCCTCATGGCACTCGGATGTGTAGCAATGCGTACAATGCGGGCACCTGAAAGGCTTGGGAATACATCATCAGCAAACTGCTGAGAGAACTTCCAAGGTATCTGATCTCCGAAGGGCTGGCGACCTTCCAACAGAGCTCTTTTAGCAGACTCCTGGGAAATTTGACCCTCCAGGCAGACCTGTGTGTTAAAGTTAAATTAAGACAGATCAAAAACTCTGAGTGTTGCTTCTTTGATTCCAAGAAAATGTTAAGGTGAAATCAGAACTTAACTATCCATATCAGAAAGCACTTATGAAATCAACCTTAGATCATTGACTTGTCAAAAAAAAACTACTACTGCGCATCAATCGCTAGTTTAGGTCTGCTTTATGAATTCTCATTAAGCACGTAGCTCATTTAGACCCATATCAATCCAATTTAAGAAAAAATTTGATCTTTGATGATGAATCAATATGATATCTATGAAGTCAATGAGAAACAATAAAAGAAAATGCATTAATAAGCGCACTGCCTCCAAGAAGAGGCACAATCAGCAACAGAGCAGAAGATGAGGATCAATAAGTGGGAACAAAGAAAAACATGATCAGCTCACATCAGGGGAAGAAAACAAAGATAACATCGTGACCACTTACAGATGAACTTTGGAACCAACTGATATTAGATGACTTACAGATTCCAAACCAAATCTAACCAGACGGAAAGAACACAGACGGCCTAGTAAGAAGAATTGAGCCAAGTTTTTGCCCTTTCGAGAGTTCTAGAGCTGAATAGACCACAAAACATGGAATGAAGCAGAATATACTACGCGTGCAACAACACAAATTACTAACTGATGTTTTGAACATGATGATGACACTATTTGAAGGCAAAACCAACCTGAGCCAATTTTAGTCGTGATTTCGTATTTTAGGACCAAAATATTACACAAATAGAAAGACAATCATGTATCAACTAGCAGGACCCTATGGAGAGGATATTCTATTTTTCTGTCACTATTTTACAAGGTAGGTAGTTTTATTAATGAAAACACTACCAAATAGGTACCAAGAGGAAGTAGAAAAATGGTACAAAATCTACTTAAAAACAGAGTTTAGCAAGGCCAAACGGTCATATATGCTCAATACAAGATCTTCCTCATGCCAGCATAGTAAATATTGCAAACAGCTATACTCTAAAACATACATCAGTTCCTTTTCTCCTTCAAAACATCTCTTGCTCTGTCACTAACGTAATAGCACAAGAAAGAAGGCTGCATATAAAGATGAGGAACTACTGTAATTGTGGGCATCCCACCAACTGGAACACCAGACAAAAGTTACTCCCTCCATCCCAATTCATGTGGAATGTTTGATTACGCATAGAGTTTAAGAAATGAAAGACTTTTAAAACTTGTGGTCTAAAAACATGCCACATACATTTGTATGGCGATAAATATTGTTAAATTGTATTTCAAAATAAAAAGGTGTCATTCTTACTAGGACAAACTAAAAAGAAAAGAGTGTCCCAAAAATTGAGGCAGAGAAAGTAAATCCCAAAGAAGAAATGGCTAAATATAAAAGAACACTGAAACTAATAATAGCACAGTGATTGATCAGAAGATCTCTAACAGATGTAGCATCCCAAAGAGAACATTTGCATAACAGCTACAGGCAAGACCACTAACCTGGACGACACAGAGAATATCAGGAAGACGATTTTCTGACTCATCAACAGGCCCTGTGAAAACAATTAGATAGGCACTCTTGCATTTACTTTATGCGCAAACTAATGCTCTGTTTTATGAGAAGCATCAACGGGTAGAATTATACCTAGTAGCACAAACAAGTGGTGAGCTGGAGCATCAGCCATCAATTGTAAATCATTTGGAGAGTTTTTGTAATGAGAAGCAACATAGAGGGCCATCATTCGCTGCAATTTCAACGCAAAAGGATCACAATAAATCAAAGTTGACCAGGCAAAAATCAGCCTAATAGGTGAAGAATACATTACTTCAAAGGCATAGGTGATTTACCAGCAAAAATAACTCACTATCTTTATGATAAGAAAAAAGTGTGTCCCGGTTAACGTAGTAGAGATCGCAATCACCCGGTTGTGGTAACCTGATAGGAAAAAAGAGAATTGTTCCAGGAGATAGAACATGATTGACTTCTGCAGGAACTAGGTTAAGCCAAAGAAGATTTACCTTCTGATACTTGGGATAGTATTTGTAACATCCAAACAGAGCAATGCATTAAGCCATCGCTCAATGGTATCGCCAGAAGCATATCTAATGGATTCACTCAATTCTATCTTTTTAAAAAGCCGACCTACATTTGATGGGAAAACTCAGAATTTAAACAACAAGATGAAAAAAACAAGATTTTGCAGAGACCTTAAAAAATTTATCATACTACTCAATCATGGAATCATGAGAGGCAAAAGTACACTTACAAAAAATTCACACTCGTGAATGAAAACAGCCCTGAAGGAAAGCAATACTTTTAACGAGAAGGGTGTAGTATCAGCATTCACTTAAATAATTCCAGCTTGATTCATCATAATACTTGGATTTACTTTGGAACATCCAGTCATAGAAAACGCTCCATTATTTAAATTTGCAAGCGGAGTGCAAGAATTTGGAGTTTGAATATTTCAAAAGCATGTATTATGAGTGTTTACTTTGAATAACTCCATCCCTATTCACTATAGTACTTGGTTTTACTTGCAAATCCAATCATAAAAAACTTCCCCAAGATCTAAATTCACAACCAAAACTGCATCGGCAAAGGCACAAATTAAGGCATGAATTCAGATAAGAAGGTATACGTTTTTCAACAAATACAAGCACAATTCCAGATGTATCTTCTGCCTTTTAGTAACTATGAGGAGAATGTCAGCGCTCTCTCATCTCAGTTTGCTTTGCTTTCCTGATTCCTCCTAATACAATTATATTTCAGGCCACGTGGACTCTATGCACCATAAGTCAAGCGATCGACTACCAAAAGTGGAGCTGAAATACCTGAAAGTGCACTATCTGCGTTTTTGGACTTCTGACTTTGTTCCTCTAGTTGCCGCAGCAACTTCAATGATAAGGATCTTCCAGTGCCTTCATAGCTTTAAGAAGATAACAAGAATAGAATGATTATCAGCTACGTTAACCCCAGGGTAAACACACAAGATTGTGTAGAAATAATTCTTCTGTCATATAAGTGAGTAAGATACAAAACTTCACGAAGCAACATATATTGACAAAGGAGTTGATCGGTTCTTTGGAGAGAATAAAAATACTAGATGGAAACTAAGCAGAACACTGTCTCATACCCATTGACAGTTGATGCAAGGAAGACGAGGTAAGGACCAAGCAAAGATTTGACGACAGGTAATGGAATAGCTGCTGCTTCATCAACCACCAACAATTCCACTTGTGATAGCTTTTCATGCTCATGTGGTAGTATATACTGAAATTTGCATAAATGGTCTGGAGAACATCAGAAACTCAGAAAAAGAAACATTAATTGTGTTAGACATGATAAAGCACATCAATGATCATATACTTGCAAAAAGTTTTTGCAAAGAATGAACAGTATGGATGTAAAAGATATATTTGTGAGAAGAGGAACCGATATATTGACAACCTTTAAGAGAACAGAGAAGCTCAAGAGATGGAGCAATACAAGAAATCCAGCCAGCATACGAAAATCACCACAAAGCAGAACTAAGTTGAAGCAAATTTTCAAAATGCCTTCTAATGTTCAGGGAAAAAGGGAACAGAAAGTGAAGGAGAAAGAAATTGATATCAGATACCAGGATTATTCACTGCAAGAATGAGCTTGGAAAGGGAAGGAGCCATTATCATGATAAACTCCTCATCAATATTACTGACCTGAATTGTCTGTCTGTGCTGCTTATAGATGTTGATCCTCACGGTAGCTTTTTTAAACTCCGGGTTATTGCTTTTCACAATATCATAATCAAGGTGTTCCTGTAAGGAAGAAGCATATTGAGTTACAATCTCTATATATCGTCAGCAGAACATGAAACCACTCTCAGGTACCAACTATACGTAAGATGAGAAAAATCCCTTACACTAGAACTTTAAGAAAATCTTAAACCATGCCTATGTTTCTACACATATCACAGCAGGGGAAGCATTTTCTCACTTAAAAATACTTGAAGGGCCAAATGGCTGACTCGAAGGGGGAAAACATCCCAGGGATAGATAGATTTCATAGAGAATATGCAAATTGATCCTGCTCAAACAGATATATTTGCAACCTACCTTGTACTCGAGCATGTCGAAACCCTTGCAGACAAAGGCAAACAGAGTTTTCAGATTTTCAGGACTAGGCGCTGTTACAAAAATATTAGAATACCTGTAATAGCAAACAACAGAAGTTAGTAAAGCACAAAGTAGGATCACAGAGAGGAAGGGTATTGAAACCCAAACGGTCAAACCAGATTTACCCTGCAGCAACAGCCCCTGCAATTGCCAACCCAAGAGCAGCTGACTTGCCCCGGCCACGAGCAGCAAGCAGAGCAACAGTGCTTCGGAGCGTCTTATCCAGAATAGCATCGAGAAACGTGATCACTGCTTTTCCCTATTTCATATTCTGGATTAATAGCATCATATGGTGGCAGGACAAAAAATTTTGAATTGCAGTGGACCCGTAACTGCTATCTATGGTGAACTCGGTGTTATAAGTTAAATATTTTGAAACCACATCATCACTTGAATCCATTCATTTAAGCTAGAGTAAATAGTTTTTAAAAGTTTACAATCAGATTCAAAATTACAATTAGAAAACTAAAGATGTATTTAATGCAAGCACGGAAGAATAGAAAACTATTTTTTATGGAAGGGAAAAGCAAGAGCATTAACATAAAATAATTGCAGGTATGAGGATTTAACATGCTAGTTAAGCCGTAACAAGAATTCCTAACTTCAAGATCTAAGCCCACATAGTGATATTCCTTTATCAGCAAGTCATATTCTTTTACTTAGTAAGTGGAGCTCTGTTCTATTTATAAGAAGTACGTGAAGCTTTGTTTTATTTATGAGTGGTTGGCCCATCCGAACTGTATGATTCTACGACTAAAGGATTGCACAATTAGACCAGCGGCTTATTTCAGTCTGTATTTATTATCAAGACATTGGATGGAAATCTGCTTTTGGTGATTTCATCAAATTAAGGGAAAAACCATTAAAACTTGTATGTGCTGACAACTCACACAATTTTGACATGTCGATAGTTAAATTTCAATCGAAAAAATTAGGAAAAGAATTATTCAAACCAAGAAAAAAGAAACGATCAAGCACCAGTTGTGATTAAGAGCCTGTTTGGAAGGACATCTTGTAAAGTAATTATACGGTGTAAAAATCACAAAGATCTGTTTGTTTGTGATAACATAACTCCAACATAATGTTTGTTTACACAAGTGTAATTACATAGTTAGATCTAATTAAATTCTAAAATAAAAATTAATTATCAGGAACTAAATATATTTTCCTTTTCATATGAACAAGTAAATAAACATTAATGCTTGACAAATATGTGTCTATATAAGGAATATGAAATAATCATGTGGATTATTTGGAAAGAGAGAAATAGGAGAGCTTTTTAAGGGGTGGAACAAGATTTTGTAAAATTGCAAAGTAGTCTTTTCTTTCTAGTTTCTCTTTGGTGTACTCATGAG
This sequence comes from Nicotiana obtusifolia, assembly GCA_002018475.1. Classification (NCBI taxonomy): domain Eukaryota; kingdom Viridiplantae; phylum Streptophyta; class Magnoliopsida; order Solanales; family Solanaceae; genus Nicotiana; species Nicotiana obtusifolia. Next base: position 123,702 of record MCJB01038700.1, read on the forward strand.
GTCTACCTGTATAAAGGATTGGGTCTCTTTTGTTGAGAAACATATTTTGGTGTAGGTTCTCTTCTTTTTGGTATACGACGTGTATACGAGGTTTCCGCAATTGTTAATAAAATTACTTACCTTGTTAAAAAAAAAAACCATATCATTTCTTGAAAATATAGTATTAAATAATTATAGGTTTGTAAGTAATATCATTAAAAAAAAAAAAGTTGGTAGTTTCAAAATAAATAATATTTCAATTTTAATTCATTAGTAAAAGTTCCATTTAAGAATTTAAATTGTTCACTAATCCATGTGAATATAGTATGAAGTTCATGCTTTGTTGCATTTTTTCAAATAACAAAAGATAAATATTTGTGAGTTTATTTTGTAGTAAATATCTATATTAATTTAAAGATAATTCAAAAGGAAAAAAACACAAGGCTATGACCTCATTCAAACAATGAAACCCAACTTTAATGGAATCTTTCAATGTAAGTTAAGTTTGTTGAGAACTCACGAGACATGGCTTCAAGAAATTAAAATAATAGTAGAGCTCAATTAAGCAAACTAAGGAAATACAGAAAGATAAATAAGGAAGAAGCAACAATGAGAAGTTACAACGTTACATGGAAGCGCTATAACTAAGGTTGAGAAATGAGAAGAAAAGAAATGGGTTGAGAAATAATGTAAAAAGAATAATTTATTTAAAAAATAAAAATAAAAAAGTTAAAATGTTACTTTGTTACTAACAATTCTCACCTCCCCTGAGAATTAAAGAATGTAATTGCTCCCTCTTAATTGCATCCAATTACATGATGATCAAGTAACTAGTTGGTCAGACGAATAAGCCAAAACTATGTAATTACACTCAATTGCATCCAAATCCAATAAAAAGGTGGCTTTCCAAACAAGCTAAGCTTTAAATCAACAAGCTCTAAGTTTAAGACAAATTCTTATGTATGGTTGTACTTACTACAGCACCATCTCATGTTGTATATTTAAAGGAAAAAAATCACTTCGCCGATTAAGAAAAATGAGTACTCATGCATGAGTTTTTGTACTCCTATAAACTGCATATTGTCTGATTACTTTAGTGATTCTTGTTATGAGGGGTTCTACCAATCCAACACTCTGCCACAAAAGAAAAAGACAGAAAGTCCACTGTAAATATTCAATTTCACCAGGTATCAAATCATTATCTCCTGTTAATCCTGTGATCATACAACAATTCAGTTAAAACACTACCTTGAACGCGAGTAACTCTTAATCCTGAGGGTTAGTTCCAAATAGACTATTAATTAGCTACGTATGACATACTCAGAAAACAATTGAGAAACAAATGCCAATTCTCACAGTTCAAGCAAAGTAACTAACCTGGTCCAAGGTACAGCATTTCCGAATAAGAGGACCAACAGGGAAGTCTTCATTCAACTGTTCTTTTAAATTCCTTAACTCCCTTTCTGCTTCTGAAAGACCCTCAGAATCCTTCATCAAAGTAAATAGAAGAAAGAATTATGAATGCTTAAGTCAAGAGATTATCAAAGGTAGTTTACCCTTTACTAAAAGTGACTCCAGAAAGAGTAATTGTTTAGCAGTTCAACATCTTATACGTGAGAACTATAATTTATATGGACTATCATCTGAATCAGTGCATATCGTCTAAGATATAGAAATCAGTAAACAGAACAACTCACAAACATACTGATCCAGAAAGAAGTTCACCTCTTGAACTGGAACAGCAGTAATATTCTTCATGTGGGAGGAGATTGGTAAGATATTTAGTTCATCATCCATGACAATACAGGATTCACATGATGCAAGAGAAAGTATAAACCGCTCATTAAAGCGAGGGGTAGCCTGTGAATGGGATTCTGTACGAAACCTGTCGTGAACATCCTGCATTTTCACAAACCTTCTGAGTATTAAGATTAAACACGCATGGAAAATCAATTAGCAATCTGAAAGTTAGTAGTAGCTTCTTCATTCAAACACTCTTCTTTTTGTTTGTGTATGTGTGTGTGAGATAAGTTCAAATCTTATTTAACAAACAAAAGAGCAAGAAAGAAAAAACAAATAAGAAGTAAGAAGGGAAGAGACATCATCAATCTACTACTTATTCAAAGTTTTCCAGCCCAGAAAGCAGAGCAGTTGGGATTGGAGCTTACCATGACCATGGTGCAGAGGCTCTTAAGAGAGGACAAAGTGCGAATCAATAATACAATTAGCCCACCACCTTCAACTGTCTCTATTGTTCTCGCAAGAAGATTGGGTGTCAAAGCCTCGAAATCCTAGAACATCATAGGGGAAAAGAAATAAAATTTTGCAGAAGATCACAATCACATAGAGGCCTTAAAAGAAGAAAAAGGTAGTCGATCTGCTTCAAAAAGTTTATGGAAATTTAAAACCTCTCATTTACCTGCAATATACACATGCCAAAAGTGTTTCCTAGAATTCTTTCTGAATCTCTATACAAGCAATAGCTGACGCCTCCAGTTTCAACAAAAAGTTCAAAAGGTTCTACTTTTTCAGGGTCCAGTAGTCCCCTCTGCATATATTTTTTCACTTGCTTCTTTCTCTTTTGCTTGTGACTGCAAGAAGATGATTGACTCATTCATTGATAACAAACTGTCTAAATGACTAATAACATCCACCGACAAACTGAGACGAAGACTTCTTTTCCTAGAAAATGTCCGAAACAACCTGCTACAAAACTACTGAACAGGGATAAAAATATGATAAGTAGATACATAATTTCGAGTGTGATCAGACAACCAAAAAACAAACAATGACAGAGCGGCTTGTCATTGAGTGATAGATTGATTGACGACGGAACAGAAGAACGAAACTTTACGACAACTTTTTCTTAGGCGTTCACTTGCATCACATCATCTTCAACCAACCTCCACCTGCAAAGGTTTGGTATCAAGGTTCGGTTTATTTGGAAAAGAGGTCAATCTTAGGGGAGACATTCGAATGGTTGAATGGATGACTTCGCTCCGATCTCTTCGACTGAACCTAAAGGAGACTTCATCATTCAACTTTAACTTCTGAAGGAGGAATCACATCCCTTGGAATTTCGAAAGTGAATTCTCTGAAGATAATAAGATGCTTATGAGCCCTCCTAATATGGAAGAAGTTCAAAAGGTAATTTTGAGCCACAAAGGAATAGGTTTGAATGTTGATATATACCGTCTTTCAGCTGACCTTTCCAAACCATGCTTCGCAATCCAGCTAGAAAAAGACTAAAAGCAAGTGTTGTCCTAATGAAATGGCACAACAGCAACCAAAGGATTGGGGATTCAATGGTGTAATGTTAAGAGGTTCTGGGGTATGCTGGGATTTGTGAAAAAGCAACGACCAATTGGATCCTGACATACCAGTAGGTACTAGAGGAGATCACTATGATCATTATTGCATCCGTATCGAAGAGATGCGACAAAATGTTCGGATCATTGTGCAATGTCTTAATCAAAACAACTTGTTTTCTGTCAGTCAACCTCACAAAATAATCAACCCAATATAATAACCTCAAAAAAACAATGACCTAGCATTTGTTCCACTCACCTTCAATTTGCCAGTAAATTTATGCCATATATATCGCTAAAACTAATTTTTTACACAACAAATAGAGTGACTAAATTTTTAATATTCAAAAAAGGATTACATTTCTTCACTAACATCTAACTGAAGAAGTGATTTCCTACACCCACTTTTAATTTGAATAGAAGCATTTCTCTACAAGGATCTCCTCTGTTTAATTTACAAATCACTTTTTTTGTGATGTCCTGCAGAAAAGGTTATATAACCAAAAGGCGAAATACTTCTTAGACGCTCGAACTAAGGGTCGTCCAAATTGAGCACCTGAACACATGATAAAGTGTTCTTATTAGACACTCATTGGGGAGATTTTGGGAAATGGCTCTTGGTTTTCTTCTTTTAACATAGCGCGTCTTTTGTTTAACGATGCAGGAGTTTGTTTCAGTTGATTGGGTTTTATTTTTTAACTGACCTATCTTGTTTTTGTTTGTTACAGCAAAAGCTTATATCTGATGTGTATAATTAAAGATGGCATATTTTAAGTAGTTAACTTATCAACATAATGGGAATTTGAGAACACGCACATAAGCTTATTCAAAGTTTGAGCTGGAAGTGTCTAATTATCATGTATTCAGGGGCAATTGGAACATTGTCTTAGTTGGAGTGTGCAAATAAAATACACTGACAAGTTTAAGGGGGGTGTCAATAACATTTGCAATGGACTATAATATCAAATCTCCCCATCCATATACCAACTATATAGAATAACTGCTACAACAAAGTCAAGAATTTTGGTGAAGCAGCTTCATTGATCTTTTCAAAGTTTCTTTTGTATCAAATAAAATCCATGGTAGCTAATTTGAATTCCAGGCACAAGATTTAATCTAACTTCCCCACCAACTCGTATTTCAATAAAAGGACAAAACTTAACAAGAATAGATTATATCCATAATGGAAAAAACAAAATAGCAAAATTGGAGCAAGTAGCGAACCTGCTAAGTTCAAGCTTGTCCTTATAACACCATAATACAGTAGGCCGTGACCTCACTACAGCTTTGCTCAACATGTAATGCAAATTAACAATCTGTTTTACAAAATAAATAAAAGTGAAGAATTAGAAACAAGTTCAAATTTTCTCACAAAATTTACATAGATATAAAAGAGGAATTGGAAAATGCCTGGTCACGAGATTTGTCACCGATAATGACAAACATAGAACGGTGACGATTTCTAACTCCATTTTCTATTAGGGTCCTTATGCGTTCATCCACTTTCTTCCTCATTTTTTCTTTTGCTTAGGGTTTTTCTTCTAGCTCAACTGCTGTAATATATTCTAGGACCGCCTCTGTTTCTGTATGTTCTGGTCTACGTTCTTGCACTAGGGTTTAGAGAGGGTTTATCGTTTGAACGTAAGAAGAGGACGACCGGCCCGACCGGATTTAATTTTTTACTACTCCGTATTTAACTTTAGGGCAGTATTGTACTTTCAGTATTTTTTATAGGTTGAATATCATTTTAGTCTTCCAAATTTGCATTAAAAATTAGACACGTCCCCGTTAATATTAAATAAGTAACATTTTCATCCTCCTATTGCAACTTCCAGTCATTGTTTATCAAAGGGGTCAAATGTTATTTTACTACATAGATAGGGTGCTCTAATTAATAATTAATAATAACATACTCACACGGTGTGGAGTTTGAGGAAGGTAGTGTCTATGCACATATTATCTTTTCCTCGAGGAGATAGGGAGAGGCTTAGAATTATAAAACTAGAGATTATAATGGTAGTGTTAAACCAAGATGACAGAATACATGGTACACAAGTTTAGGATTATAAAACTAGAGATTTTAGGGACTTCTTGATAGGTAATGGATTGAATGAAGTGCCAACTATTGGGAGGAAATACACTAGACCAACAATCACACATATAGCATAACAGATAGAGCTATAGCCAATGTAGCATGGATGAATAGTATGGCAACATTAAGAGTGCAGATTCTAGAACCGCATTTCTCTTATCACTCTCCGTTGAGGATAGACTTTCCCGGAAGAAGGGCCAAGGGGGAAACATTTTGGGTTCTTCGACTGTATAGCCAAGCACCAAAAGTTCATAATAGTGATTGAGGAATGCTGGAATAAGAGTACCGAGGAAACTCAAATGAGAAGAGTATGGAGTAAATTAAAATTGATCAAGCAGGAGTTGAAGAAGATTAATATGGAACACTTCCAAGGTGTAGAAAAGTGGCTAACGCTAGAAAACAGTTACAGAGAGTGCAAGAGAAGATGGGGCATTATCTGCAGAATGCTACTTTGATTGAGGAAGAAAAAGAATTAAAATACTAGTTGGAAAAATGGAGAGGAATTGAGGAGAGTATCTATAAGCAAAAGTTTAGAGTGCAGTGGCTAAAAGAAGGTGATTCAAACTCTACCTATTTCTTTGCTACTATGTGTAACGACCCGACTGATCATTTTGAGCATTTGCACTTCGCTCGGTAGTTTGAGGGCACGAGTATCTTCGCATGATGTATTATGACTTGTGTGAATCATCGATTTTGGGTTTCAGGTTATTCGGAATCGATTTGAAAGAATTAACTTTATGATTGAAGTTTTAAGTTGGAAAACTTGACCAAGTTTGACTTTTTAGCATTTGACCTCGGATTGGAATTTTGATGATTTTCTTAGGTCCGGATGGTGATTTTTGGCTAGGACGCATGCCCAGATTTGTATTTGGATATTTCTAGAAGGATTCGGCACTAATTGGTGAAAGTTGGAAATTTGAAGGTTTGGAAAGTTCATAAGTTTGACCGGAAGTTGATTTTGAGGATATCGAATTCGGATTTTAGTTCTGAGAGTTGGAGTAGCTTTGCTATGTCATCTAAAACTTGTGCGCAAAATTTGAGGATATTCCGAGTTGATTTGATATGTTTCGACGCGAGTTTTGGAAGTTGAAAGTTTAAAGTTCATTAATTTTGAATGGAGGTGTGATTTGTCGTTTCGATGTTGTTATGTGTGATTTGAGGCCTCGAGTAGGTCAATATTATGTTATGGGACTTATTGGTATATTCGGACGGAGTCCCGGGTGGCTCGGATGAGTTTCGAACGTAGTTCGGATCATTTCGAATGGTTTTTCATTTGCTGGTTTCTGTTGTTACTTGTTGCTTTTGGCGTTCTTCGTGATCGCGAAGGCTTGGCCGCGATCGCATAAGTTCCTTGGTCTACTGTGAAAATTTTCTCTCCGCGTTTGCAAGAGTATGCACGTTTTCGCATAGGGAGGGGCTGGTCTTCATCGTGTTCGCGCAAGGGTACACGCATTCGCGTAGTGATTTGGACTGAGCTGAGCAGAGACTGTTCTTCTTCGGGTCCGCATGGGTAGTTAAGCGATCACATAGGGTATATGCGGATGCAGTGTTGGTTGTCTATGACGATCGCTGAGGTTTGTTCATAATCGCGTAGTATATTTTTCAGGGGCAGTGCATTTTCTTCTTCGCGATCGCGATTCATTGATTCATCCGGTGATTATAAGTACTCTAGTTCGAGGGTTTCGGCCATTTTTACATATTTTGAGCTATGGAACTCGGATTGATGCGATTCTTGAAGCAATTTTCACCATGTGAATTGGGGTGAGTGTTCTCTACTCATTTTTCATTTTATATCATGAATCTATCTTCGTTTTTGGCATTTGATCGAGGATTTCAAAAGAGAAATTGGGAATTTTAATCTAAACCTTCCTAAAGTGGATTTTTGAGTTTTGAACATCGATTCGGAGTCGGATTTGAGTGAAATTTGTAAGGTTGGATTCGTAATTAAATGGATTGTCGGATTTTGTGAGTTTCGTCGGGTTCTGAGGTGCGGGTCCGGGTTTGACTTTTTAGTTGATTTTGGGATTTTGATCAAAGATTCGACCTTTATCATTTGAAATTATTTTCTTAGGTATTATTTGATGACTTTGACTTGCTTTTGGCTAGTTTCGAGCCGTTCGGAGGATGATTTGAGCAGGATGGCGCTTCTAGGGTATCGTTTTGGCTCGTTTGAGGTAAATGTCTCACCTAACTTTGTTGAGGGAATTTTTCCTACTAATTGACATTATTTGCTATATGCGGGGTTGATACATATATGAGGTGACGAGCATATATGCACGTGCCAGGGTTAATCATGCCGGAGGATAAATTATACTATAAATTGCGCCTTGTAGAATTACGTGACCTTATTGCTTCATATCTTACTTGACTTATATATCACTAAGAATATGGAATTAAATGTTAGAAACCAAGGTTTAGTTTATTATAACTTGATTGAAATTTGACGGAATTTTGAGAAACATTTATGTGTTTAATTCGGTCTTCATTATGCTTAATCACTAATACATTGCTACGGCTATTATTCTTGAGATATTAGATTCTATACTCGTGTTGTAGGTCATTCTTGAGATTTGTTGAAATACTTGAACAATAAGGTTCTTCAGGGTTTATTGAACTATTGTTGGCTTGAAAGTTGTGATTGGTGTTTATTTGGAATATTCGTTCAACCACTCTCCTTAACGTTATTTATGCTTCCTACCTTGTTTGTCATTGATATACATATTCTTTGTGAGGAAGAGTGTAAAGCACGAAGGGTGATGTCGTGCCATTGCATATATATTATCATGTGACGGACTGTGTAAAGCACGAAGGGTGGTGCTGTGCCATTTCATATATTTTATCATGTGAAGAAAAGTGTAAAGCACGAAAAGTGATACCGTGCCATTTCATTTGAGAGTAAAAGCATGAAGAGTGATGCCGTGCCATTTCATTTATATTATCCTGATCTCATTTATATTATCAGGTGACGGATAGTGTAAAGCACGAAGGATGATGCCGTGCCATTTCATTTATATTACCATACTTTTGTGTTATCATGAGTTCATGGTACGAAGGATGTTTCCGTGCCGGCGAGGACGAGGGACATGCATTACGTTGTGATATCATTTCCTTGTGCATACATTCATTCATTTACTTGGAATTGTTACTGTTGCACCTATGTTATCTTCGTGACTTGTCATTGTTGTTCTGTCTTTGTCCTCTATCTCGATTGTTGTTGTGTTGTCCACGACTTCTATATGTTTAACTTGCAAAGATCATACCTTCCTTCCTGCTATTATATCTACATTCATGTCGTATCTATTTTTTGTTGCACTTTAGTGTAAGCCTTTTACCATGTTAGCCATTCATGCTTCTACTTGTTAGATTATAAAGATCATTTTTTCCCTCTTATTTGTTATATCTACATCAATGCCTTCTACCACACTAGTTAGGTTAAATTATGTTCTTCTTTCCTAATTAATATTATCACTCCTACGCCTCCTACCTAATCTATTACTATTGTCCATATGTACTGCTTTGTTCGTCATTGCTACTTGTGTATTTCCTACCTTGTCATTACTATTATCGGTATTTCTTTCACCTGATTGGTACTGTTATACGTACATTCGGTGAGGATGAGATAAATGCACGAAGGGTGTTGCCATGCCATTTGATTTGATGTCCTGAGTATGTTTCTCACACTATGAAAGTTATGGATTTATTACCGTGATTTGCTGGTTATTGCTCTAAGGAAAGGATTGGTCGTGATATCAAGGAATATTAATCGGGGGTCTTCTAGAAATCATTTACTGCTTCACATATTTATTTCCTTGTACTCTACTATTATGCTATAGTATTGTTCTATTGCTAGTTTTTTGCACAGGTTATAGTAGTGAGTATTTTTTAACTAAAAAAAAGCCTCGTCACTACTTCACCGAAGTTAGTCACGATACTTACTGAGTATATGGGGTCGGTTGTACTCACACTACATTTTTGCACCTTGCGTGCAGATTTTGGAGTGGAGCCGCAGGTGATGACGGGGGCTAACTCTGAAGATGTTCGTGCCTTTTGGATGTGGCTACCACTTGCCCCTAGGTAGTTATATAGTTGAATTCTGTTTAAGTACATTTCAAACAGAAATTATATTTATTTCATATCCGTTTTTGTAACAATCTAGTCTTAGTAGCTCATGTCTTGTGCTACCAGTCATTGGGATATTGTATGGAATCAGTCATGTCATTTATTGATAACATTTATTTTATTAGAATTGTGTCAAATGTTAATTGGCGGACCTAATGGGTCGGGTTAGGTGCCATCAGGACTAGTGGATTTTGGGTTGTGACAAGCTAGTATCAGAGCACTAGGTTCGTAGGTTCTACGAGTCATGAACATGTGTCTAGTAGAGTCTTGCGGATCGGTATGATGACGTCCATACCTATATTCGAGTGGCTACAAGGCATTTAGAAAAATTTCCTTTACTTCTTTCCTTATCGTGCGACCTTATTTCAGCTTGAAACCTACAATTTTGATTCTATCTATTCGTTCATATGTGATGTAGCGCACTCAGTATTTGCTATGTCCCGACAATCTGTGATGCTGCGGATGGATTACGAAGGGCTATGGATGCTTGATTATCATCGCGATGTGCTGTCTAGTCTCGAGAGCAGATGCAGTGTTAAATCTTCCAGTCATTCATTTGTGGTACGAGGCGGGTTTTTATATTTGGTTGGTCACAAACTTGGGAAGACTGGCTGGTGGCCTAGCTGTTGTGATCAAGGTAGGTTCATGGTGAGGTGTCGATTTGAGTACAGCCGGTGGGCCATCTCCAGCATGATGAGTTTGGATCATGTGTTTTGTATGAGGTTTCCATTAGGTGGAATGCATATATGATCGTTTCAGAGCATTTGGGGAAGTTTGCTTGACTATTGCAAGGGTGGGTCAGCGCTTGGCAGAGTCTTCGGAGTGTTCTATGACCAATATTGCATGAGGTTATTCAGCTAAATAGTCGTGGGGAATCGGGGTAGCTATGAAGATATGGTACTTTAAATTGCCGATGAGGTGTTCTATAGCTTCGGGCTAAGTGGGGAAGCTTGCTAATGACGATCGAATTGTAAGATCATGCGTTGTATCAGTTTCTGGGCCGAGGGATTGCTTGGTTGTTTCTTCAAATAGTCATGTGTTGGTGAAGCGTGGGTTGCTCGATGCATATTAGCTGTGTATTGAAGATCAGAGTAAGGTAAGTGGTTATCGAGAAGGTTCTGACGAATTCCAGGTCTTATGTAGCATTTAAGGACTTCTGAATTTGTGTACCGGTAGGGTTGAGATCTGTTAGCGAATGGTGATCGGATCTGCGGTAGTTCTATGTCAAGAATGAATCTACGTGGCAATATTGGAGAGATGCAAGAAACGGCTTCGGATTCGCAGAAGGTTCCTTCAGAGCGGGCATATCGGATTGAGTTACTTTCAGGTTGGCAGTCAGTATGACTCAGTTGAGTTAGAGGCGATCGGTTTATCTTAATTTGGTTGTACCAGGAATAAGCATCGAGGAAACTCATTAACTCGTGCCCAGCCATGACATCAATCATTTGATCGATGTATGGCAGTGGGAACGAGTCCTTCGGGCACGCCTTATTAAGATATTTATAATCTACACATGCGAAATTTATTCTTCTTCTTAGGAACTACTACTACATTGCTAACCAATCTGGTTATTTTACGTCTCGGATTGAACCAATATTAAGTAAGCGGGTTACCTCTTCTTTGACAAATTTATTCCTGGCTTCGGCAATAGGGCATTTATTTTGTCTTACCAAAGGTATGGTCGGATCCAACTTAAATTGTGTATAGTGGGATCCAACTTAACTTGTGTATGACTACCTCCGTCGGGATGCCTGTCATATCCTCATGCGACCATGCAAAACAATCAGCATTAGATTTAAGGAATTTAATAAAGCCATACCTGAGCACTGGGTGCAGTCCTGTCCCCAAGTGGAACTTCCTTTCTAGTAATTCTTCGAACAATGCAACTTACTCAAACTCTTCCGCTGTGGATTTCGTTGCATCCGTCTCTTCTGGAACTTGAAAATATCTCGGCACCTGATAATATTCCGACACCTCTACTCCCGGGCTAACTTCATCTAGTTTGGGAGCAGGTGCCGGTTCCTGTAATTGCTATGCCGCGCGTTTCTTTTCTTTGCTACTGGAGACCGAAATTGCATTCATCCCCCTTGTCGCCGGCTGGTTACCCCTTATCTGCTTAATTCCTTCGGGTGTTGGAAACTTCAGCAATTGATGATATGTTGATGGTACAACTTTCATTTCGTGTAACCATGGCCTTCCCAGAATGATGTTATATCCCATATCACCATCTACCACTTTGAAGAGAGTTGTTTTCATTACTTCTTCGGCGTTTGTGAGTAATAAAATGTCTCCTCGGGTTGTCACGCTCACGAGGTTGAATCCGGCGAGGAGCTTTGTGGGTGGAATAATGCTTCCGGTGAGTTTAGCTTGCTCCAATACCCTCCATTGTATGATATTAGTCGAACTTCCTGGATCCACTAGAACATGTTTAATCTTAAAATCTGGCGCATTTAAGGAAATTACCAATGCGTCGTAGTGTGGTAGCAGCAATCCGTCTGCGTCCTCCTTCGTAAAAGTGATATCGTCTTCCTAAAGCCTTTTGCTATAGGTTATTGATACTTTCGTCTTCTTTGCTGCCGAAAAGGTGACACCATTGATCTCATTCCCTTCGAAGATCATGTTGATCGTTTAGCGTGAGGGATCTTCTTCTTCTTCTTCTTCTTCTTCTTCTTTCGAGGGTTCCGCATTCTCCCGGTTACGACCATAATTATTCTTAGCTCGGTCACTCAAGAATTCTCTGAGGTGACCATTCTTCAATAATGTTGCCACTTCTTCCCTAAGGTGTCGGCAGTCCCCTGTCTGATGGCCATTCGTCTCGTGGTATTCGCACCATGAGTTGGGATCCCTCTGGCTGGGATCAGATCTCATTGGTTTTGGGAACCGTGCTTCTTTGATATTTCTCATGGCTGACAACAACTCCACTATACTGTTTGTAATCCGATAACTTAGGGTAAGAAGGATCGTGTGACCCTGACGCTTCTTTATCTTGCATTGATCTATTGTTCCGATCGCGTTCCGTCCTTCTATCAATGGCGAAACTGTTCGCTGTCTGGAAGCTTCTGCCGCAGCCTTCGGTCCGTTCGTACGGCAAAAATCAGCCCCTCGAAGTCCGTCTGTCCATGTCGTAATCGTCTTTTGATTTTTCTTTGTTCTTCTCCCGTCCTTTTGTCGACGATGGAAAACCAACCTAATCATCTTCAATACTTATCTTTGACTCATATCGGTTGTGGACACCCGCTCAAGTCGTTGCTTGAAACTCAAGTAGGCTTTCCTTCAGTTTCCGGGAACCATATAAACTTCTTGGATTCAATCCTTTGGTGAATGCTTCAGCCTCCCATTCATTCGGGACAACTGGGAGCAACATTCTCTTCTTCTGGAATCGAGTAACGAATTCTTGTAGTAACTCGGACTCTCCTTGCCCAATCGTGAATATGTCGGCCTTTCGGGCATGTACTTTTTTTGGTCCCGGAATGAGCCTTGATGAGATAGTCCGCGAGCATCTCAAAGGAGTTTATGGAATGCTCGGGTAATAGTGAATACCACGTCAAAGCTCCCCTCGTGAGAGTTTCTCCAAATTTCTTTAGCAAAACAGATTCAATTTTGTAAGGAGCTAAATCACTTTTCTTCACCGCCGTTGTGTAGGTGGTAATGTGCTCCTAAGGGTCTGAAGTTCAGTAATGCGTTGGCACAACGGGCATTTTGAACCACTCCGGGATTAATTATGGTGTCGCACTTGGCTTGTATGGCAATTTAGTATACTTCTTTGAGTCCGGGCCTTTCAGCACAGGTGGCGCGCCGGGATTTGGTCATGCGGGCATTCACTTCCCTCATAAACCGTAAATGTTCATTCTTGAAAGGATCGTTCTCGTTATTTAGGCCCGATCTGCTCCCCCAGCCCCATCGGAGCGAACTTCGCCCCTAGGAGTGTTGTTGTCGACCCTCTGCGCTGTTTGATTCGCGGGAGCACCGGGAGGAATCAGATCTCGTCTATCACATTATTCGAAGTTCCCGACATCTCCTGCTTTAATTCCGTCATAACCTTATCCTGTCGTGTGAGGTGGTCTAGAATGATCGCCTGTTGCTCTTGCAAGATCCTTGCTGCATCAACGACATGTCCTCCTCAGCATCATCGGGAGTTGTCCCCCGAACATGTCGAAGATTGCCTGTCATGCACCGATGTGGGACATTCCCCTCATTGTGGGTGTCACTAATTGAGTCCTCGAAATGAGGTTGATCCCCTCGAATCTCGGGATTTACGTGCTATTAACAACGTTATCTGCCATTTGTTATGATTTTTTCTAAGACAAGATAATCAAAACACCTTAGTAAAAAAAAGGCAAGGATCAATTTAATCGCACGACTGCCTAGGCCCCATGATGGGCGCCAAACTATTTACCCGTAAAATGGTACAGTTGAATTTATACGTGGTTTCAGACAAGTGAATTAATTTGATCATGAAATAATAAAATAATTGAAGAATTATGCAATACTTAGCCTTGAGATGGGGACGAAACAACAGAAACAACAGTTCTGGGAACAATATTTTTCGGGCACAAGATTGTAGCATAAGAAGATAAGATTGTATCCAATGATAACTGAGCTTATTATATATAGTTACGTCTAGAGAAGGAGGTCCTAGGATCATGCCCCTCTTTAATGTCAATTATGAGGGTCATTGATGAAGATGTAACGGTGATCATAAATGCCAAATTCCCTGTAACGGGTAATCGTTCTTAATGCCACAGAATATTCTCTATTAAATGCTACCGGGCGAAGATTATTTATCACATCTTTATGAGCGTTATTCTTTCCGTTAACAAACGGAACAGCTGCCTTCGATCTTAGCCATACCCCGTCTTGGATTTCACGTGTCCCTCTTTTGGATAATCACGTGTCATGACATATTTTACCCTATACAAATCCCTAATGAAGAATTAGTTTCTCATCGTGATTGTATATTCCAATTTAATATGATTCTATAATCGTATGGAAATTTTATACCCAAAAGTGACTCTATAACCAAGAAAAAAGACAGTAGCCTGTTAGATTGATAATAGTTGGAGAAGAGTATCACGCATCTAATTATTCTATTCTCTTAAACACCTTGTAGGTTTTTGATAATAATTGAAGTATGAGCGAGACGACTGCTGATGAGGAATGAAAAGAGCTTTTACATGTAACAGTACATAACACTCCATTTTTGAACTCTATTTCTTAGTTGCTAAAAATGGTAACTTCATTTGCCACCAAAATCCCACTCTGCCTACAGTCAGCAACCCTCAATAATCACAGCCCAAAACTCGTTCACCATCCCATTTCCTACAATCCCCTCAAAACCCTTTTACTTTACAGTCCCAAAACCCTGAGCACTCTTTGCCCCAAACTCCAAGCAACCTCCAAACCCCAAAACTCACCAGTATTAACCTGTTCTTGGAAACCCCAGAAAGAAATTCCCAAGTTTTTCAGTGAAAAGATTGTCATTTTACTTGTTGGGTCATTCTTGTTTATGGGTTTAAGGGCCAAGAATGCAGTGTCAGTGTCACGACCAGTTCAAGAAAGTAGTGTTTCTGAGACGCAAGAAGAGAATAGTGAGGAAGAAGAGGAGATGTATGTGAAGTTATTGGAGAAGAATGAGAGAGATATTGAGGCTTTGAAGACTATTGTTAATGTGAAAATGAGGAAAGGGAAGACTAAAGAGGCTTTGAAGTATGTGGAGAAGCTGATTGAAGTCCAGCCTAGAGAAATGGAGTGGAGGCTTTTGCAGGCTCTTTGCTATGAGATGATGGGGCAGTTGAGTAAGGCTAAAAGGTTGTTTAAGGAAATTTTGAAGCAGAGGCCTCTCTTGCTCAGAGCTTTGCATGTATGTTCCCTAAATCTTATGTGTTTTGCTGCGACTTTGATGTAGTAAAACAACTCTTAGACACAATGTTTGAATTGAAGAGATTAGGAAATATCTATTTTAAATTTCGAGTAATTCAAGACCTAACAATCACGTGTTATTGGATGCTTATAGAACATTGTTGAGTGTCAAAATCTAGATATCTTGTCTATTACATATAAATGACAGACCTAACAATCACGTGTGGTGGGTTTTTTCCCCTTATTGTTTGTTGTTACGTGTGGTGGTCTGGCGGATGCAGCTCCATCGAGTCAATCATATCATATAGTTGTGATCAACTGTTGAATTCTGCATTACGTGGGAGAATGTCGATAAGTTAGTAATTGGATATTTTGTAATGGTTTGAAGGTCGAACATGGACTCTAGAATCTAACTTATGTGGAAATTTTACTCTCTCACGATAGATGTTGGATACAGTATCCATTTTCTTTATCAGTTATCCAGACGGTAACTGAGCATTGCCTCATTGTTAATTGATATTCTGTGACAACTAATCAGCAGGATCCTGTAGTTGGCTTGGATGCCTTGGCATAAATAGTTTTACTTGACTCAATAATAATGCAGGTTTTTCACTAATCTAATCTTTGGATATGTCATATGCAACTGCATTTGAAGCCTAATAAATTGGGGAAGATTGTATAAGAAACTGCTTTTGAATGGATATATCATGCTGTAGCAGAAAAATCCTCTTTTCCTCTTGGGGTTTTCAGGTCGCCTTCCTAGACGGGTTATTTCTGTAGAAACAGCAATATTTGGATCCCACTGATGTGATTCTTTTTCCCGACTTTGTTATTGAAGAAGGATAAAGATGTGAATGAGCAAGATGATTGCTTCAGAAGCCTGTTCGCTTACTGGTGGTGCTAACCCTGTTCTGAACACTAGTTGCATTACCTGATGTAACTAAAAATTGTTACTTAAGAAACTCGTGTTATTTATTTTAGAATTTTGAACTTGCATGAGGACTATTATGATGCTTCATATAAGGAAAGCTTTGACACAATGGTGTAAAGTTTTTTTGAGGAGAGCAGCTCTACATTTGTCATTCAATCTATGGTGTTGTCTAAGCTTGGATACTTAATGGTTACTATGCGTTCAAGTAGGATATCCAATTATACTTGCAGCGAATGCCAACCCGAGACACGAATATTCAATCATATGTCATTTTCAAAATAGCACTCCCATTAGAATGAAGAAACAATTCTTTAAAGGATAGCTATAAATTTGCAGCGTGGAGGAGGAGAATAAGCATCGAGTGTAGACATAAACATATATGGGGTGAACATAGTAAGTAATCAGAATCAAGCATGTATCTGTGTTAAGTGAGGGCACTAAGAAATTTGATGCGAGTAGTATTTTGTTGAGAATTACACCCAAGGGTGTGGCCTAGTGGTCAATGAAGTGGATTGAGAACCATGAGGCTCAGACTGACATCACGATGGAGGCAAAAGTACTAGGTAATTTCTTCCGATCTGTCCAAGCCTTGGTGGATAGAGTTACCTGGTACTTATTGTTGGTGGGAGGTAGTAGGTATCCAATGAAATTAGTTGAGGTGCGTGCTAGTTGGCCCCGACGCTACTAAAGTATTTTGTTGAGAACTAGAAGGTTCCACTGTCATGGAGGATGGAATGTATTGATCAAGTCATGAGATTTATCTTAAATAGATGTATGCAATGTGCTTGATGTCTGGTTTTAAGTATATGAGCTTTTGGACACTACTGCCACAGTTAATATTTGTCAATCATAATTAATGTAATGTTCTCAATGTTTGAATTACTTAGCATCCTGCCATTCATGATGGCACATGACCTCTCTTAGAAGTTGTACGCATTATGTGTAACTCTCGGAATTCATACTCTTTTAACCTTGTCAATGATTAATTGTTTTGCTTATTGACCTTATCTATGCATTGAATTGTTTCAGGGTTTAGCTATGGTGATGCACAAGAACTTTGAAGGTCCTGCTGTTTTTGAGATGCTGAATGACGCTCTAGAAGTTGCTTGTCGGGAAAAAAGAGTCAATGAGGAGAGAAACATAAAAATATTAGTCGCACAAATGCATGTCGTTAAGGTAATGGCTTGTAGTACACCTGCCAAATTTGGTTTCTTCAGAGTGACTTTTATCTGTTACATCACAAGAGTACTCAACTCTATATCTTTTGTAGTTTGTCTACAGTAACATCTTGTGCCTAAGTTGATACAATTAAGTATAGCAGAGATGCTCCCTTTGTTGGATTTGTAATACTACCTCCGTCCCATTTATTTGGCAGTGTTTGCATGTGCTTGGAGTTTAAGAAAGAAAAGAAATTTTTTTGAAACTTGTGGTCTAGAACATTGCCATAAATATTTTTGTGACTACAAAATCATGTCATTGAAGATAAATTGGGAAGTTTAAGTTAAATTGCTTCTAAATATAAAAAATTTGTCATTCTTTTTTGAACAAACTAAAAAGGAAAGTGTGTCACATGAAGTGGGACAAATGGAGTAATAACATTGGAGTAATATCTAGATTAGAAGAGAGAGAGGGCGGAGTTGGATAAATAGTGAAACTGTGGCCGCTTGCATGATGGTCTTGCTTTGCAGGTAATAAGTTAAGAGGTTATCTTTGCTAGTGAAATCCGTGATATCACCAATTACTCTTATTTGGTAACATTAGTTGAAAACTGGAAAGGGAGAGTTTTCCTGCTACTTGTCTCATGCACAATATTTTGATAGTCAGAGGAACCAATTGCTAGTTCTTGCCTATATAGGCAAAAAAAAAGGGGGATAGAAATTGTTCAGCCTAGTACTCCTCTCTTACATTTGCTCGTGTCGTGCAGGGTGAATTAGAAGAGGCCTTACAGAAGTTTCAACGTCTTGTTAAAGAGAACCCAAGAGACTTCAGGCCTTATCTGTGCCAGGTAATTTATGTTCTATTTTTCCTCTGCATATATTGCTTTATAAGCTTAGCGTTCTTCTTGAATTGTGAGCTTTCTAAAAGGATATCTAAAGAACAAGCAAATTGTAGCTCTCTTAATCAGCGTAAAGTTTTTGCTAAATTGTTACTTGCCATCCTTCTTGGCTCAAGTGGGACCACTGGAATGCTATAGAGCTTTTCATAATTGATCTTGTAATTTTATAAAGGTTAGAGACCGATAATAAGGGTCATATGTTATGAGATCGGTAAACTTGAGAAAAATAAGAATATGGTGCTGTTTAGTATGTACTTTATGTAATGTTTGATGTACCTCTGGATTAGATTGCCATTGCATGGTCTCAAGCAACAAAAAAATAGTACCAATTAAATGGATCGCAATATATGGCAAAGCAAGTTTAGCGCACAGAGAGGAAAGACAGATGCATGCGTCGTGCATATGCAGCAAGTTTTGCTCTTGATTGTAATTAATTCTGATTAATGTGTTGATGCATGTGTGATTGTGTTCTGAAGAAACAAAATAGAAATATTAGAGTTTATAGTGTAGGCGACTCAGCTATACTTATTGTGGACCTGACCATTTTTGGGACTTGGTGCCAGGGTATAGTCTACAGTTTGTTGGACAAGAAGAAAGAAGCTAACGAGCAGTTTGAGATATATCGAAGTCTTGTACCTGAAGAATTTCCTCAGAGAGGTTTCCTTGATGATGTTGTGTTGGCTGCAAAGACAGAAACTAGGGAACAACTTGAAAAGGAATTCAAGACTCAATTCTCTTACAAGACATGAGAAGTCATGCCCATTTTTCACATTTTCAACTCGGCTATTATGACTGGATGGTTAAGGGTGTGTGTGTGTGTGGAGGGGAGGGGGGGATCAGAGGGTGTGATAGGATTAAGAGCATTGCTAATGTAGACACTATAGGTTTTTTCTTTTCTTTTCTATTTTGGGCTATGGAATTCTGAAGTTAATGCCTAGTCTCACCTGGAAGTTCTGGGACACTATCTTTTGTGTTCTCTCTTCTGGTGATATTTCTTGTTTTTTATTACGAGAAATCCCCGAGTGCTAGCTAGCAGTTTTATACTTATCCACTTAAACACCAGACTTTTGTTTAACAGTGTTCTAACTCATGATATGCGTCTACATCACATATTGCGCTCTTACTACTAGACCAAAGCTTTGAGGCTTCTCTTATGATGATATTAAGAAAAGAAAGTGACTTTGAGGAGAAGCAGAAACAGATTTTGAGAAGTAGAAAAATATAGTTTCTCTTCAAAAGTACTTGCTGAGAAGCACTTTTGAAAAAAATATACTTAGAAGCTGTTTTCAAAAGTTTGGCCAATACTAATTATTATTTAAAAGTACTTTTTAAATTAATTAGCCAAACACAAATTGATTTTCATTAAAAGTACTTTTTTAAAAGGCACTAATCATTATTTAAAACTTGACCATTCACCGATCCAATAACAAGTTACTGTAGCCGAGTCTATCACCCGACACATTCCATTTTATTTGAGGATGAGATGCTCCAAATGATATATTTCAGAATCTATTTATTGTAGACTCTGACAGTGAGTATATCATTTTAAAAGAAGATAATCATATATGTATTTAGGCAAAAGAATCTAAGAAAGTTTTGGTATTTTATTTCTAATCCAACTCAATCTGTTTTTTTTTTTTGTTTTTTTTTTGTTTTTGGTTTTATACTTTTACAAATCTATTATTTTTTTCTTTTATTGACTAATATTAGGATTTCTACATATTTCAAATAAAATAGGATATAGTGCAAAAAATTTAGTTGATTTAAAACTTCTAAATATTAGAAAATAACATAAATGATGATTTTGTACAATAAATTTATTTTTAAAGAGCAAATAAGGTGAATAATACTCCGTTCATGCTTTTAATATAACTAGTTTCTGGATATGTGCGTCGCACGTGTATCCCATATCAATCAGTACATACTTTTTTAAAATAATATTGAGAATATTAATATATATGTGTGTAATGAGTAATAGAAAATTTGGGGGAGGGGGAAGGGGGTTGG
>MCJB01038700.1:150572-183327 GCA_002018475.1 Nicotiana obtusifolia
ATCCAATGACTTGTAACGGTTAGATAATCACAGTCATTAGCACTTCTATCTATATCAGTTGTAATAGCGAAAATCTATATGAGTAAATAAATAGCGCAAATATTGTTCATATTCGTGTTTATATTTATAAATATCGGCCTTTACGGTTGCACGAGGCCATCCTTTATAAGTAGGATTATAAACTTTTCTAATATATTGCATAAAATGGGGGTTAGAAGGAAAACTATATGGTAAGCACATAACAATTACCATTTTTGCTAATTCTTCACGATCCTTATTTGGATCGTAATATAAAATTCCACCGGTAACAGTGTTAATTCCCGGTTGAACTAGATTTGAACCTGTACTAGGGTGAACCGTAGTATCTACACTTGTCCCCTCTTCCGCAGCTTTATTTGTAAATATCTAGCTTTATCTCTAGGGTGTTTCAATATGTGCCTAGTCAAACTACCCGTACCGCTACGGTTGCCAGTAAATTTATGAGCCATCAAAGACCCACAAGTTTTATACTTAGCCTTATTTTCTTCTCTTAGTTGAGTAAAAAAATGCCAAACAAGAGATGTTTCGGGCCGTTTAGCAAGTCTTCTATTAAATGTAGGGGTTACTACAGGAGGGTCAGGCGGGGCATCAGTTGGGTTATTAATAGGACTAGTAGGTGTATCATCTAAATCTGGCTGTGGTTCATCTAAATCATCATTTTCCGCATCATTTTCAAATATAGTTTGATTAGGATAAAGAGCGTTCATAATTTCCTCATCTAATTGTTGACCCGGTGCAACATCATGGCAAAATTGACTATCCGAAAATTAAAAACAAGGGTTATCACTATCAAGAATAACAGGTGGAGGAGGACGGGTAACAAGGGGAGGAGTAGTAGCTTGGCGACTAGATTCACCAATTTTTGATTTTTCCTTACCCTTACCACCAAATATTTTTTTCAAAGAAAAATCCATATTAATTATAATTATACTAAATAAAACAAATAGAACAATAATATTAAAAATTAAAGAGTTGGAACGAGTTTACCGAAATGACGAACAACTTCTTGAAAATTGAATATCGTTGAAGACTTGAAGACTTAAATACTTCAATTCACCAACTTCACAATTTTTCACAAAATTGCAATAACAAAGTAAGCAATTATGGAAGAAAATTAGAGAGAGATTGAGAGAGATTGATGAATTTGTGAGTAAAAATAAAAGAATGAGGGGGTATTTATAGTTGAGAATAGGTAAAAAGTGTATTTATAAAAAGTTTGGGTTAAAACAAAGTTTGAGGGCCAAATGGCTATTTTTCTGAACTTCAAACGGCCAAAAATTGAAGCCAACGGCCAGATTTTAAAAATTTGGCCGTTGGCCATTTTTTTTTAATTTTGTTTTTGAAAAATAGCCGTTGGACCCAGCCCAGGCCCGCCTGGTGGTCCCAGGCCAAACGGTCCCGGGCTTGTGGGCTCCTTGGTCCGGACCGGCCCCCCGTGGGCTTTTGCACCACTAAAGCCCAGGCCCGTTTGAACCGGCTCGCGGGCTTGGGCCGGTCCCGGACCATAATACACCCCTAGCGTGGATTCTAGCGCCACGGAGGACGTCACCGAATTGGGTGACTTAGAGGTGGCGAAGAAGAGTCCATCTTTGGGAGTAAGCTGGCCTTCCTCAAGCCCGAAACTGATCAACCGGTTCCCAGCTCTGAGCGTGGATCCTGACCTGAAATGGTCCATCATCATCTCCATTCCGGATGATGCTCGGGCCCTCTCTGCCCCGTAGGGGTGGCTAGTTACCTTCGGTGTCTGGTGACCAAGGAAGACCAAGTCAAGATGAACGAGGTAGATGCGCCCTACCTGTTCAATGAAGCCCAACAGGCGCTAAACCGGATAACTTTAGATATCTTTTGATGACTTTAATTCGTACTTAGACTAATTCATAGATAACCCTAACATTTTTCTTTTGTGTTTGTAGGCCTCGTGCTTCACCATGAAACTTTCCTTCGATATCAAGACGAGCTGAACTAGCTTGAAACCGAGGTCTGAGGGCTCACTAAGAAGAGAGATACTTACAAACTCCTCAGCGAGTAGCGTGAAAGGGAGGCTAAGAGCCTCCGAGTTGAGCTGGAAGTGGCTCGGAAGGAGCATGCTGACCTGGTCGAACAGGTAAAAATATTTAAAGTTAGTGACGATGAGCTAGACATGGTGACTAATGGTCAGAATCTGCAGGTCCAACAGAAGATCGATCGGATCGACCAACTCCGAGCTGAGGTGGATGCAGTTAAGGCCGAGGTCGAAGAATGGAGAGGCAGGATGGACCGCCTAGCCTCGGAAAAGGATACTGCTCGGGTGCAGTTTACTTCGGCAGAGGTCCAGCTTCGGGCGGCAAAGGAAAAAGGTCGAGGTGTCGGCCCAAAAAGTTGAGGAGCTCCGGTCTCAGCTAAGCTCGGCCGTCTCCGATCGAGAAACTCTTGCCAAGAAGCTCAAAACGACCAAGTCGGTGATTGCGATGGTCAAAGCTGATGCCGACGAGATGGTGGCTCAATATAAGGCCGATGCCGAGGCGGCCCAAGATCGACTGAAAGATGTCGTCAAGCATGCGAAGCGGCCCAAAGAGAGACCTTCGAGAAAATTCATACTCGGGGTTTTGACTTATCGGCTGAGATTGAGAGTGCTAAGGGACCCGAAGCCGAGGCCAAGAAGTTGGCGTATCCTGAGGATGAAGAAGACTCATGCAGGTTCGAGCGGATCCGAGGGTGGAGTGGACTCCTAAGACCCTGGCGTCGAGGCGTACTCCCGTGAAGACCAGGCCGTTTAAGCGCCTTGTATATTTTCCTTATTTTTGTATTTTTTACTTTTGTACTTTTTGTTAAGGGCCTTTGTCAGACTTTTTATACATATAATATAAGGCATCTT
Source organism: Nicotiana obtusifolia (assembly GCA_002018475.1). Classification (NCBI taxonomy): domain Eukaryota; kingdom Viridiplantae; phylum Streptophyta; class Magnoliopsida; order Solanales; family Solanaceae; genus Nicotiana; species Nicotiana obtusifolia. The sequence goes on from MCJB01038700.1 coordinate 153,466, forward strand.
TTCTTCCTTCGACAGTTTCTAAGTTTGTTTTCCTTCGCTTTATTATTTATGTTTGCAAAGATCGAAATGCCTTAGCATGTAATAATTAGGTCTTGTTTGGAGGTTCAAACAGGCCTTTCTTTTGATATTATTTTGTTTACGATTCGTGGGGGCTCGGTATGACCTGAAGCTTTCCCCCAAATACTTAGAACTTTTTAGATGATAATTTTGCCGAGGATAGCCTTTTGAACCGGTTTAGAAACTTGAAGGCCTTGTCTCTTGTTAGGGGTCTCGGATGTCTACGGGCCGTTTTAATATGGCCGCAACCTTTTTAGTTCGGGTGTTGTCCATTGGGCTTGCTACCCCGAGTTATCCGGGCTTGCGCAAGATAAAAGTCCCCGAATGGGGATAGCCGTAGTCTTTAAGGTTTGAGCACTGCCTAATAGGTCTTGTACCCTCAGGCTTCTGATATCCTGGACCATCCGAGTTTATCTTTGGATGGCAGTCCCCGAGTGAGAGCGAACCTTTGAACCTGGTAAAAACTTCTTTTTATTTCTTAGAAACTTCTTTTTATTTCTGTGCGTAATAAATATGGTTATACATGTGTACAAGCTTTGTGCCAGGGCTCGAGCAGTCTATGTGGGCACGATTCATTTGACCATTTGGCCCTTACAGTAAATCCTATCGATCGAGCCGATACCATTCAATCACAAAGTTTCTTTCCTTGCTAAAGTCTTATCTGAGGGTGATGCCCCCCAGTGTTCGAGGCCGATCATAGAGAAGCCTCGGATATTGTCGTTGTGATCTTTGACACCGGTTCGTAACCGGCCTTCAATTCTAAGTTAGCACGATTTACTGTTGCCTCGTTAAAAACCTTGCCGAAAAACCCAGTTGGGACAAAACCAGTTTAAGGGAAAAAGAGTGCAATGCGTGCTTTCAAGCCTAAAAATTATGTCGTTCTTCGACGATCGCCTGCAAGTGTTCATTCATAATGCAAATAAGCAAAAGGAAAGAATGGGGTCGTACCTTATCAGTAATATCTCTTCAAGTGAGTTATGTTCCAGTTGTTCGGTAGTTGCTCACCATTCATTCTTCTGAGTTTGTATGATTCCTTTCCGGCGATTTCGATAATTTGATAAGGAGCTTCCCAGTTCAGCCCCAACTTTCCTTTGTTCGGGTTCCGAGTGCTTAGCGTGGCCTTCCTTAATACTAAGTCCCCGACGTTGAAATGCCGAAGGTTGGCTCTTCGACTGTAATATCTATCAATCCGCTGTTTTTGGGTGGCCAACCGAACAATGGTAGCTTCGCGCCTTTCATCTATCAGATTCAGACTCGCATTCATGGCTTCGTCGTTTGATTCTTTTGTTGCATATCGGAACCTGAGACTCAGTTCTCCGACTTCGACCGGTATAGAGCTTCGGCACCGTAAACCAGCGAGAACGGGGCGGCCCCGGTACTGGACTTTGAGGTCATACGGTAAGCCCATAGGACTTCGGGCAGGATTTTCTTCCATTTTCCTTTGGCATCGGTTAACTTCTTTTTGAGATTTTGGAGTGTAGTTTTGTTGGTCGATTCTGCTTGTCCGTTCGCACTAGGGTGGTAGGATGTTGATGGGATCTTTTTGATCTTATGGTCTTCGAGAAACTTGCTTACTTTGCTGCTAATGAACTGTTTCCCATTGTTGCACACGATCTCGGCCGGCATTTTGAACCGACATATGATGTGGTCCCAAATTAAATCGATGACTTCTTTCTCCCTGACTTTCTCATATGCCTGGGCTTCCACCCTCTTAGAAAAATAGTCAGTCATAAATTATATAAATTGAGCCTTATCGGGTGCCCATGGAAGGGGACCAATGATGTCCATCCCTCATTTCATGAATGGCCAGGGTGACAAGACCGAATGCAGCAGATCCCCGGGTTGATGAATCATCAGAGCATGCCTTTGACATTCATCAGATTTTCGTACAAACTCCTTCGCGTCCTTTTCCATGTCGATCAAGTAGTGGCCGTCTCTGATTACTTTTCGAACCAATGATCTGGCGTTTGAATGATTTTTACAGGCCTTCGTGAATTTTCCTCAAGACATACTTGGTATCTCCTGGTCCTAGACACATCGCGAGCGGGCCATCAAATGTTCTCCTGAACAAGGTTCTGTCTTCGGACAAGCTAAACGGGGCTGCCTTCGGATGCAGGGCCCTCGATCCTTTTGGATCCGAGGGCAGTTTTCCGGTCTTTAGATATTCTATGTATTTGTTTCTCCAGTCCCAAATTAGGCTTGTTGAGTTTATCTCGGCGTGGCCTTTTTCCACTTCTGATCCCATGAGTAGTACGACTGCCCCCCGAGTTGAACTCATCATCCTTGACCGACGAGCCCAAGTTAGCAAGGGCATCGGCCTCACTGTTTTGGTCTCAAGGTACGTGTTAAAGAGTCCACTCCGGGAACCAATGTAATGTTACCTGCAACTTATCCAGGTACCTTTGCATTCGTTCTTCTCTGACCTAGAACGTCCCATTAACTTGGTTCACCTCATGGAGGGAGTCGCATTTAGCTTCGATTATCTATGCCCCCAAGCTTTTGGCTAGTCTGAGACCTACAATCATGGCCTTATATTCGGCCTCGTTGTTGGTTAATTTTATGAATTCTCTGAGCATCTTATTATCCTTCTGTTTTACTTTGAAAAGGTCTGGTTTTCTGGTCTCGACCTTGATAGTCCTCGTATGTGCTTTTGCGAAGGAATATGCAAGCATAGCACATGAGTCAATAGAATTAGGAGGTAAGTTGTGATACCATATCATAGCTCCTTTTGACAGGGTCTCCCCGAACGTTTTCAACAAGACAGACTCGATCTCATCATCCTCCAAGTCGTTCCTTTTGATGACACACGTATAGGAGGTCACATGCTCATTTGGGTCGGTCGTTCTGTTGTACTTAGGAATCTCGGACATGCGAAACTTCTTAGGGATCGACTTCGGAGCCGCGCTCGGAGGAAAAGGTTTTTGAACGAATTTCTTGGAATCCAAACCTTTTAATATCGGCGGTGCTCCTGGGATTTGGTCGATCCTAGAGTTGTAGGTTTTCACCTTTTTGTCATTAGCTTCGATTTTCTTCTCCCTTGATTCTACCCGTTTTGTTAGTTCCTCGAGCATCTTTATGATCTCGGTGTTGGTCCCCGATTCATTTTCATTCGGCCTCTCTACGACCTGCTCATTTCTGTGGTGACTTCCCGGGATGAATCAGATTCAATTCTACTCAGCGCGTGGCTATGGTTCTGTAACTGGGCTATCACCGCCTGCTGAACCTGTAACATTTTAAAGATCACCGTAAATTGATCCCGTCCCATCCAATGTCTTGTGTATTTTGGGTTGCTGATCGGGCTTCACCACGGAAGCTATTCTCGGGGTCGGTAGGTAGATTTGCGTTAATGGCCATATGCGAGTAGGCGTCAATCGGGCCAGCAACCAAAATTCCGACGAGATCAACAGGTGGTGCCTCGCCGCTAGGCACTATGTTATTTTTGCCGTGATGACCGGACTCATCGCCAACATGTAGACTTGCTGACTGGGAGATTGACATTTTGAGCTTTAACCTGAAATTAGAGTCACTCCAAAGAACAAGTGTAATGTAGTGCGTGTTATAGAAATTTGTATCAAATAGCCACTATTATCCTTAGCCCCACGGTGGGCGCCAAATTGTTTACCCTCAAAATCGGATATCAATTAAATTTGTAAGTGGTTTTGAGGATGAGCGGATTTATTTGACACAAAGCAGTAAATAAAGTCAAATTAAATAAATGAGGATAAAGTAAGCTCAAACCACACGATGAAGATGATTTAAAGCTTAGTGAAATATTTGCCCTCGATCTGGGCTCGTAACAACAAGCACCGATGAATGAAAGCAGAAGAATTAATAATGGAAAAATAAAAATATATTGCCTTGGAATGCGTGTTATCATGTACTTTATGAATTATTAGATCCCCTTTATATAGTAGAGGAGTCCTACTTTAGGTACAATTCTATAAAAGGTAAAAGATCTTTTGATTTACTGATCGCCGGTTCTTTATTGGTACGTGCCGAGATTCCCGCTGTAATATCCGGCCGATCACGGATATTTCGGTCTTCTGTTTATGCTGACAATGTTTCTTCAAAGTCGTTTGAGGCTAGGACCGGTTCCGAAATCATGGCCTCGATATTCTCGAAGGCAGGCGTCCTATTTTCGGGTTCTAGCCCGATGGGACTTAGGGTCGATCTTCAGTCCTTTATTGTCATATCCCAAACGTGACTGACTTATCATGTCGGAGATTAAGATATATCACGAGCTCGATTTCGACCGTATACATCCTTTAAATATTTTGATGGCAGCTTACAAGACCATATTTTTCCCCCTTAAGGACACGTGTTCTTTTTCCCGTTTCTTGTCATTAAGCAAAGCTCCATAAGATACATGGATTCAGAAACTGATATGTCTAAATTTGAGGAATTGTTGAATGAGGAACGTGGATTCTCTGTATTGTGATTGATTACGAATCTAAATAAACTTTTTGAGGCTTAACTATGTTTTCATCGTTAATAAGCTAAGAAATATGAAATGTTGAAATAGTAATAACTAAGACATTTTATTATTACATATAGAATAAGAAACGCTATTGGAATACTAATTATTAAGACAACAATCCTTACAATAAAATAAATAAGAAAATAGGAGGAAATTACAAACAAGAAGAAGAAGAAGATATGAATCTATTGAAAAGTGGATCCTTTCCTAGTATTGTCCCTCTCTTGCTATGAAACTTAAAAAGTATCAAAAATCCCAATCTTACGGAATTGAACTTTTAAGAAATAATAAATATTCCAGAAAAGAAAAAAAATACAAGATATATATCAATACACTCTTCACCTAAACAACAAATGCTCCAACAAGATCAATCCTTTAACAAACTCAATAAATTTTCAAGAGCTTATTTAAATAGCCTTAGCTTTGAAAAAGATTTATATATTGAGAGAGAAATACTTATAGCATATTTGGCCAAGCTGCAAAAATTAGTTTATTTTGAGAAGTATTTTTTCTCAAAAGTACTTTTCTCAAAAATACTTTTAGTGAGAAACAGTTTGTGTTTGGCTAGTTAATTTGAAAAGCAATTCTGAGCAGCAATTAATGTTTGACCAAGTTTTTAAAAATTGCTTCTAAGTGTATTTTTCTCAAAAGTGCTTTTCAAAAAAGTACTTTTGAGAGAAACTATTTTTTTCTGATTTTCCAAAACTGCTTCTGCTTCTCCTTAAAAACACTCTTTTTTTTCATAAACTTGGCCAAATACTTCAATTTTTTGGCATAAAATAAGAATGCCACGTGATAATTTGGAATGCAAATGTTTGGCAAAAGAGATTTTACAATTAATTGGCATGTCTGCCTATGTGGGAACAAAGGATGTTGGCTAGTTTTGTTCAAATTGAAAGTCCCCGAATGTGCGGCGTGCTTATGTAAATTTCGCCTACCTTTTGAATTGTTGAGCTCCCTGATAAACTCCACTACCACACCGCGTGGCACGTCTGTGTATATTTTACAGAGTATTTTTCTAATTTCGCGAAGGAGAAGGTAGTTTCGTCTGGACCCGACCCTACTGAGTATAAATACATGTAAAAACGTTATTTTTGGGACTTTTGACAAACTTTTGGACGAAGGAAAAGCACAGAGTCGCCGTGGAGGCCGGGTTTCATCTTTTCTTCTATCAAACTTAGTAATTCTTATGTTTCTTTGTATGATTTGTTGTTTTTCTACCATGTCTATGCGGAGCTAAACTTCACGTTATAGGGTTGTGGTTCTTTCATGCATATTGTTATTCGGATATTGATTTTGATTTCTTGATTTATCATATTGGTTTATTTATTCAATCTTGCGCTTAATTATTTGATTGCTTGATCACCAATTGAATACTATCTACGAATCTAGAATTGAACTCGAAAGTGAAAATTCTAGATTGCTTATAGGATTGAGTAGAGCAAGTTCTTGAACCTGGCATCGGGGAACGGATTCGCGGTTAGGATAGACAATTACCTGATTGTCTTGCTTGGTTAATTTACAGGAATTACAAATGCGTTCTTGTTAGTTCTAATTCCATATACATATAGGGGTTAGGTTAGCTTGAATAGGCGAGTAAGAACTCGACAGATTCTTATGAGCAACATTAACCCTGTCAACCAATAAACCAAATAAATTAATTTATTTATTCAATTGAAGAATACAATAGGAATGTTAGATAACCCATAACCCTGGATTGTTTTTATCACATTGATAATATAAAAATTTGTTCTTCCTCTGTTTAAAGTTCATTAGTTATTTTCTTTTTAGTAATTACTTTAGCATCACTACTTTTGGGTTTAATCCTTGTTTAGATAATTAGGATAGTCTGATTTGGTTAATAGTTAATCACAAGTCCTCGTGGGTTCGACGTCTGACTTTTAGTCACTTTATTACTTGACGACCGCGTATACTTGCGTGTGCGTTTGACTGCAACAACTTCTCTTTTACCTTCTGCCTGTATCCCTTAATCAACTTCACATTGTTCTCTTTATCCATAGTTCAAGTGGCAACTTATGTATTTTTCCAAATTATATATTGATTTAAAGGTATATACATCCATATACGTAGAATTTTTCCCAAAGTTAACGGTGTGTGTTGACCTTCCTATGCATCACGTAATTTCGCCTATCTATACTATACATCTGTTGGTTGCTTTTACTTATATTATCTTTACTATTTTGCTGTCAATACTTTTTTCTTTAGTATTTTCATCTTAGTATTTTTTTACTCTTGTATTTTTAAAATTGTTTTGAAAATGCTTTTCTTGAGCCGAGAGTATCAGAAATAACCTCTTTATCTATACACGATAGAGGTAAGGTCCGCGTACGCTCCACCCTCCCCAAACCCTACTCGATTACACTGGGTATGTTGTTATATTGTTAGTTATTTTTAGTTTAAGTGGTTGAATGTGCTATTTTTTAGGTTAATTCTTCATTTTTTTTCTTATAAGATGAAAGCCACGTTCAGTTTTTTGTATCTCTTGTTAGTACTCATTGATTGATTTTCTATATCAACCTTCTGGCAACTAATTTAGCGCTCTATATTATTTTTTTTCAAGAAAAAACTTCTTTAAACAGCAAGCAGAATAAAACCAAAACGTGTGAAAATATAGAAAGAAGGTGACACACTTCTCTCCCTTTGTTATATACCAAAGTAGTTAAGGGTAAGCAGAGTCATTGTAAGTAATTAGTAAGGGGCATAACAGTCTTTGTACTTGAAAATTTAGTTATAGTTAGTTGTGCGGTTGAAGGTAGTTAGGAGGTGGTTCGGAGATGTTAGAGGGATCTTAATAAAAGGAAAGCACCAGCTGAATTGTGGGGATATTCTGAATAATGGACATTTTACTCTTTTTCTCTAACTCTTAAATTCTAGAACCTTCTCCTGTAAAGATTGTTCGGAAGCCATTCACTCTCTTGGTTTCTTAGATCTCTGCAGAATTGTGCTTAACTTCGATTAAGCACATAAAATTGCTATCAGAGCAGCCGATTTTGGGAAAGCAATCATGCCGGAGACACGACCAAAAACAAGAAAATGAGACGTGAACTGGAGGAGCTCTGTGAGCATATACGATCAATTGGGAAAAACATGAGGAACAAGTTCGTACGATTGGAGAAAAGCAAGAGGAAGCGATAGAGGAAATTCGTCAATTGATCACAGCAACGGCGACCAATCCTACTATGAAAACTGACCAGAGTTGCAAGGGAAAATAGAGGCAATCATGGGTATGCCAACAATGAGGGCTAGATTCACAATAACACTATGGGAATAAGGTGGTGGAAGGATTTGAATCTTGCGTCTAAGCTTTCATACGTTAGAGACAGAATGATGGAATGCGTTTTTTGGGCGGTAGGGGTGTATTTTGAACCTCAATATTCTCGTGCCCGAATTATGCTTGCAAAATGCATAGCTATTATTTCAGTAATTGACGACACATATGTTTCATATGGTACTCTTGATGAATTAGAAGTGTTCACAGAAGCCGTCAACCGGTATGAAATGTTCCATCTTCTATTTCTAATCTACATCTAAAGACTCACGAAAATGTTTGATTAAATATTTTCGATCATTGCAGGTGGGATGTAAGTGAAATTGATGGACTCCCTACCTATATAAAAACGGTATATTCAACTCTTCTTAATCTCTTCAAAGAATATGACATCGAAGTAAAGAAACAAGATATAAGTTTCAATGGAGTTTATTACGTCAAAGAGGCGGTACGATCACTTAAAACTCTAATACTAGCTATTATTTTCCTTTCATTTTATGAGTTTGATTAATATTATTATATTTCTTGAAATAGATGAAAGAAATCTTTAGGAGTTACTACATTGAAGCACAATGGTTCATCAAAGGGAAAAGTCCACCATTTAAAGAATACCTAAGCAATGCACTCATCACTGGAACTTATTACCTACTTGCACCAGCTTCATTATTGGGCATGAAATCAGCTTCAGAGGCATCTTTCGATTGGATGATGAGTAAACCTAAAATTCTTATGGCTTCTGCATTAATTGGTCGAGTCATTGATGACGTTGCAACTTACAAGGTACATACGAACATATAATCTATACGTGTCAGTCTCAAACAAGATGATGATTTGTTAATGTTTTTATGACTGATCTGTTTTTTTTTCCTTCTTATATGAGACCAACTGTGTTTTACCAAGTTCTAGCTTTGAATTTATTTTATGTGTAGGTACTTTGGAGATGAAATTGGGAGCGAACTAGAGATTTTATGTGTATTTTATACACTAAAAGAATGGGAGTAATTTTGAGTGATGTAGATGTTATGTAGCCAATTCGAGCTATTTGGAGCTTTAAAGTCTGAGTAAAAGCCCAGAGGATTGAGGGGGGATCACGTTCGCGGGTCAAAGACCGGATATACATAGTAAAAATGAAAAAAAAAATTATCAAGGGAATAAAATAAGAATGCCACGTGATAATTTGGAATGCAAATATTTGGCAAAAGAGATTTCACAATTAATTGGCATGTCTGCCTATGTGGGAACAAAGGATGTTGGCTAGTTTTGTTCAAATTGAAAGTCCCTGAATATGCGGCGTGCTTGTGTAAATTTCGCCTGCCTTTTGAATTGTTGAGCTCCTTGATAAACTCCACTACCAAACCGCTCTGTGTATTTTTTACAGCGTATTTTTTTATTTTCGCGAAGGAGAAGGTAGTTTCGTCTGGACCCGACCCTACTTAGTATAAATACATGTAAAAACGTTATTTTTGGGACTTTTGACAAACTTTTGGACGAAGGAAAAGCACAGAGTCGCCGTGGAAGCCGGGTTTCATCTTTTCTTCCATCAAACTTAGTAATTCTTATGTTTCTTTGTATGATTTGTTGTTTTGCTACCATGTCTATGCGGAGCTAAACTTCACGTTATAGGGTTGTGGTTCTTTCATGACTATTGTTATTCGGATATTGATTTTGATTTCTTGATTTATCATATTGGTTTATTTATTCAATCTTGCGCTTAATTATTTGATTGCTTGATCACCAATTGAATACTATCTACGAATCTAGAATTGAACTCGAAAGTAAAAATTCTAGATTGCTTATAGGATTGAGTAGAGCAAGTTCTTGAACCTGGCATCGGGGAACGGATTCGCGGTTAGGATAGACAATAACCTGATTGCCTTGCTTGGTTGATTTACAGGAATTATAAATGCGTTCTTGTTAGTTCTAATTCCATATACATATAGGGGTTAGGTTAGCTTGAATAGGCGAGTAAGAACTCGACAGATTCTTATGAGCAACATTAACCCTGTCAACCAATAAACCAAATAAATTAATTTGCTTATTCAATTGAAGAATACAATAGGAATGTTAGATAGCCCATAACCCTGGATCGTTTTTATCACATTGATAATATAAAACATTTTTTTTAAAAAAAAAAGAACTTGGTCAAATACTTCAATTTTTTTTTAAATGGTTTTCCTTAAAAAATACTTCTAGAACCGAAGAAGCTTGCCAAACATGCTATTAGTAGATGTGAATTTACAATATAGTAAAAATAGCTAACCAAGAAACAACTAAGCGTGTAAGACTCATTTGATGAGCCCTCCAAATACACAAAATAGCACCATCATTTTGGCTATCAAAGACCATAAAAGGACGCCGTTTTTTTTTTTTTTTTTTTTTTTTGGCACTTCATCACATGCTTGCCAAAGTAAAAGAACATCATTTATATAGTACTCTCGTGTGAATTCTTGAGCTTCCTGTTCATGCATTTATTAAATCAATTAGTCTATTATTTGTTATTCGATGCTAGTCCTTTAAATTTTCCAAATTTCTGATCAAAAGGACGAAGAGATTATTGACTAACATAAATTAAATTATCCAAATTTGTGATAAAAAACCGAAGAGATTATTTTGATGATCTTAAATGGGAGAATTGAAACTTAAGCTTTATGTAACATTAAGTTGTGAGAATTGTAACTTAATCTTTATATTACAAAATTGCCGGAGTGGTTAAGGTGGGTTGTAGGTGGGTTAATTAATGGATAAGATCTGGGTTGGGGTCTTAATTTTGACCAATAAGAATTTGCTATGTCATATATAATAAAATATTTTTTTTATTCAGCACAGATCCGTCAAATATAAGGGTATAAATGAGCTAGAATTTAACAATAGGGACAATTTAAGAAAAATAGGTGGACGAGGGGTGATTTTAGACCAAATCCAATAATCGTAGGGCAGTGTTGGCCATTTTTAAAAAAACTTAAAATGAATTGAATGTAAAAAAATGAGAATAAGAAATAAGAATCAAAATAATTGGGAAATAGATCGTAATAAGTTGTCCAAACCGTTGTGTATGAGCTCTTTCTCAAGATAACTATCTCCAAATTCTTCACTTTATATTGGCATTTAATATATGAATGAATGTGATATGTTATCAGTCAATCATATAAATTAGTCTATTAATTATTCATGTTACTCTTCAAATTCTTCAGATTTTTTATAGTAATAAGGACAATGTTGGTTGATATACGTCTATGATGGTGAAGATATATTTATATGCCAAAAGGGTATTATAGTCACTTAGTCTTTAACGGATAATTTTATAAATTAACTTTTAAGTTAGGGTGCTCATACTCCGGAAATACAAAAACAAAGAAATTCTACGATCAAACTACCAAAAGAAAATAGAATGAACTTTAATATAAATGTATAATATGATATTAGATATAGATTATATATATACACGCACATACAAAAATAAGTGTCACCTTCTTTGTACTTATTATTTAAAGTATTGTATTTCTACAAGACATACAACCTTTAAGTTTATAATAAATATCTAATATTATTATTTGTATTGATAAAGTTAATTCAAGTTAATAAGATGTTATTAGGTGTTTGCAATATATGACTTTAGATCTTGTTGTAGAAAACTTTATTTATCAATTTAATTTAAAGTTCTTTAAAAAGTAGGTAATCTTTCTTTCCTTTTATATAAATATTTTGTATTTTTTTTTCCTACAAAGACAATAAATATTAAATTCCTATTAAAAACATTGGGGGTGTAAAGCAAAGCGAATTTATGCAATGCAAAATGTAAATTGTTCTAACCATTTACGTATTACATGGGAAGCATATCTTTAACATTTTAAGTAGAACATTATAACATCGAGACAATGTTAATGTCATCAAAACGCATTAATTACTTGAACTTAGTGAGTGGATAAACTTGGAAAAATGGTTTCAAAGGAAAGGTGAACAAATAGAAATATCAGATGAGGTCAAAGTAATGTTCTAAATAAATTAAGAGCTTTGCGCTCTACCAACTGAGCTACATGGGCTTTGTTGTTGCAATAAATATTATTCTGTTTTTTTAATTATCCTGCCTTGTCATAATAAAGCACCAATTACTTTCCCTAATCCAAGGTGTGCATGGCTTTTTGTTTTTGTTTTATAATAAGACTCAAATTTGGACATTTGTAAGGTAGACTTCCATTAGTACCACTGAGTTAAATGCTCATTGATATGTGTGTTAGTTTGAAATGTTAGTATGTGAAAGTGTGATATATGCTTGTGGGGATTATTTAGCCTAATTTTGAGTGTCAGTGGAAGTATCTAAAGTCATCACCATATTGCATGACCTGGAGTTTCATAGTATTTGAAGTTTGAAGCAAATCTAATTGGGGCAATTTTTTCCCCGAAACTTTGGAGTTAGAAAAAAAACAACTTTAATATTGAATGTTTTAATATATAGATATCCTATAGGTCACGGGTTCGAGTCATAAAATCAACCACTGATGCTTGCATTAAGTAGGCTGCCTATATCACATCCTAAGAGGGTGCGGCCTTTTTCCGGATCTTACGTGAATATGGAATACTTTATACATTGAAACTGTAAGAATTGATGACGTTAGAAGGACAATGCTGAATGTCCCTTTTAGTTAAATCAAAGTACGTAGTACTCTTTTTACCCAAGTATAATGATAAAAAAACACTTTAATATGCTAATCAACTTTCTACATATAGAAGTTCAAGAATCATATCTTCTGAGAAATGTATACACTGCTTCAGGTAATATTTAAGTCTAGATGAAGAGGAGATGATCTTTTCCAAAGGGGAATTTTAATGAAGAAAATATAATCCTCAAACAATTCTTCTGATTAGTCAACTATGGATGTTAGTGAATGGTAGAAGAATGTACTGTTCAAAGTTTTTTTCCGACAGGGGGGAGTTTGGAATTAAACTAAGGAATAAGATGATTTTCACTCATTTTCGCACAACAAATCACATTTCACAAGAATATCCTCCACATTCATATAAACAAGGGAACAACAGTTATATTTCCAAGGCAAGATATCCATATAATACAGAGGTTTGAGACAAGAATACTGCACAATCTGCTATTGACAACGCCATATGTACTCTAAGCAATTTGTGGCACAACTTTCAATTCCTCAGTGGTTGTTGAGAAGGCCAATAAGGATAATGAAGGGGAAAATTACGTGATAAATAAGAGAAGATACATGTGCGGCTGCAACGTCCAATGCAGGTGTCATTGATGGGCTCAACCTGCTCTCCTGTGCAGTATCAATGCAATAATACAGTTTTAAAGGGCAGCCCGGTGAACAAGGCATACCGCGTTCACGCAAGGCCGGGGAAGGACCGCACACCAAGGGGTGTGATGTAGACAGCCCACTTTAATGCAAGATTTTACGGCTCGAACTTGTAACCTATAGGTTACATGGAGACAACTTTACTATTGCTCCAAGGTTCCCCTTCAATAATACAGTTTTAACTTTCCAGAAAAAACTTTTAAACAGATTTTGAGTCACTCTGCGAGACGTCTAGTAATCTCTGACTTGGTTTCCGAATCGTAACTCAGAGAGACTCACGTATAAAGATATGATAACGCGAGAGATAGAGCTAACTATGAATGTTTACAGGTCTTCGCATGCTATGGAGAATGATTGGTTCAGCAGTTTCTTTTATGGGCCATTAAGAGGACTTGCAGAAAATTTTCATCTCTGTCTGAAGTTAGTCCTAGCATGAAAAAGTAGATGTTTCGTTGAAAGAGAGAAGAATGCTGAGCTTCATTGACAGAAAGAAGAGTGCCGAGTTCAATGTAGCATGGCCTCTCACTTAGAGCCATTTTCCGGAGAAAAATAAAAATGCTTCAACAATAGGGAATAGCAATACTTTTAGTGAATAGTACTAGTAATTACTATGACGGCAACAATTTGTTATTACTTTTTTTTTCACTGATACAATGAATATGTAGGTAGGCTGCCCACGGATATCCTCTACTTGGAGTATAGCCCCTAAAACCACATAACATCATCGGAGATCCTACAACAGCTATATCATAATCATAGTTACTGTTCTATAAACTCCAATACTATTTCACTTTGTTGAATAATTTAATTAAAGATAGATTTGTTCGCAATCACCTTTGAGGTTGTTGTACAGAGCAAGATTGAGGTTGTCGTACAATGTATATTTGATCACCATGACTATTTTCCTGGTAAATGTCTTGATTACGGTGCCAAGTCCATAATGCATGGGTTGAATTTACCATCTGCACATATGAATGTAGAAGAGAAATTTGTTAAACCAAAAAAAAAAAAAAAAAGGAAAAAAGAAAGAAAGGGAAAATGACAATGGTAAATATGAAACATATTTGTTATCAGAAACAGAATCAGTTGTGTAGCTTTGATGAAATAAAAGGTGACACAGCAGCAATGACAGGTTATTTACTATTTAACAGTATCTTATTATAGACTAATAGCTTTCTTAACCTTGATGAAAGAGGCTTGTTTGACATCAAGGTGAACATATATACTACATATAAATAAAGAAAAGTAATATAGCTAAAGCTCTGGCTTTACCTCCAGTATCCCGTGGCCGAAGCTGCTCTCTCTATATGCACTCCATTCAGGTTGTCTGTCCCAGCAAAATTTTCCTTTAGCAGGTCCACTGGAAAAGTTCATGTGACATACACCTCCAAATTCTGGAATGTTGTCACTTGGTGAAGGACATTTTCCAGGATCATCTGCATAATCAACGTCAACTTTCTCTATATTACCACCATCTCCTACTGTTATATAAACAGGGCCGCATGGATCTAATGTATAGTTGTAGACTCGATTCATTCGCTCATATGCATGTACCTGACATGAATTACACAAATTAAGTTAAAATGAGAAACCTAACTTTTCGTGAAGAAATTCTACTCAAATGTTATCATGAAATCTTAAATCCTTATAGTTAGGTTGTCAATTGTTACAGGAACATGCTTTTTATGAATTTAACTAAAAATGTTTCTTATTTCACTACTTTCTGCAACCGTTCATGATTGTCCTATGAGCTATAATATGATCTGATAAAAAGAAAGAAAATATTTGAAGGCCAGATAAGTCCTAATTGAAATTTCTCAATGGAAGCAGATCAGTTCATTCTATTATGATAGCTGGAGTGTTAGAAAGCTTCAGTACGAACTGAGACCATTAATTTGCTTAGTTATGAGAAAGCTTCAGTATGAACTGAGATAATTAATTTGCTCATCTATAGCCAGCCATTAGGAGTGCATTTCTGCTTACATGACCAGAGAAAACAATATCAACGTGATATGTATAGAGGATTTCTTCCATTTCCTGCCTCATGCACTCAAATTCTTGGTAGTGTGACGAATAGCTATTGTACCAAGGAGAATGCCATGCAGCCACCAGCCAAGGAGTGACGTCACGATCTACTTTCTCCAGGTCATTCTGAAGCCAAGCATACTGAGCACCTGATACAAGGTAAACAAAAACAACACATCATGATCTTTCTTTATTCTAGTATACCTCAAATTCTAGACATAAACAGGCAGTGACTGAAGGTACTGAAAAATGAAAAATGATTTATTAACTCAAGCAATTTAATTACTTACTGGTCTGATTATAGTCAACATAGGCTCCAAGCATGATGAAATGGACTCCTCCAGTATTAAAAGAGTAGTAAAAGTTACTGTTAGAGCCTGATTCCTTTGAAGGAACAGCAAATCTTGCCAAGTACGATTGATATGTGAGCCCTGCTGCTTGAGGCTCAATCTCATGGTTTCCTTCAATAACCATCATCGGAACTCTTGAGATCAGCGGTTCCATAAACCTGCAACTCCAGTTTATTCAGTTCATACTCCTCTGCCTATAGCTTTGCTTCAATTAGTAATGCACCACAAAGAATCATATTCAGGTTAGCTTGTTTCAAATCCAACCACTTTCAATTTTTCACTTTATTTTCAGTTTTCTTTCTCAAAGGCATATATAATAGGCTCTTTAGCAGTCCGTCATTCATAACCACAATGGTATCAATTTGATGAGCACTCAATAAATAGTGTACCTGACATCAACTCAAACCTCACACCCGAAACAGACTATTGCATACCTCATGGTCAACAATTACATCTATATGTATATTGTCTGCCCTAATCATTGTTACAACTTATGATTTGGCCATCAAAATAGGCAGCTAAGTTTGCCCTTTAAATGATTCTGCTCACAACACATCTAGCTTTAACAAAGTGGCATTGTTACAGCGGAAAACAGAATATTTTGTGCAATGTAGAACAACAAATTCAGTTATTATATTGAGTTCAAATTGCTATAAAGATGAGAAAAAATTCTACTTTCTTCAACTAAATTCTCCATGTAATATCACTAAAGAGAGAACGATATTCATTTGCAAGACATATCAGCAGAAGATGACTATTTGTATCAATACGCCATAGCAAAAGACAATTCTATATAGCATTAATAGCGACAGTGCAAGATAGGAGGCTCCTCATCAAGAAAGATAAAGAGAAAGGCTGAAAAGTTTTAAAAGACAAAAGATATTAGTTAAGTGAGAAGAACATATGACCTTCCCCATCCATCCCATCGAGGTTGATATGATTCTCTGATGGGTGCATCTGGAAACTGACACGAAAAGCATGAAGCTCCTTTACCACCGGTTGTAAGGTATTGATTTGCATAAGTTAAATCTCCGACCATCAGAATCAAGGAAGGATCATTCATTGTGAGATGATCAATGGTTGTGGTTGTATTGCTTGTAAGACCCAAGTCGCCAACAACTGCTATTCGTCGTGGATACTTGTTAGGTGCAGGCAATGGGAAAGTCTCAAATTCAAGTTCCTTACTCATTGCTGCTAGAGAACTATCCCCACACTTGTAATAATACTTTGTCTCAGGTTCAAGACCTATGGAAGGAAAGAAGACTCTCATTTTTGGATCAGAAAAAGAATAATTACTTATCACTTAATAATAGTGGCATCCGTATAACAGAACGAATAAAAAGACCTAGATGTACATCTGAAATGTGCAAGTTTGTAAGGTTTTGTTCCCTCCAAGTCCTAAAAAAGCTAGTAATCTTATCCTCCATCGGTATTACTGTCACCTTTTTCATATGAATGCTAAAATACTAATGGATAGTCTCCATTTCACAACATCCCGATGAGTCGACATTCCAAATGAAGCTGAAAGATTATCAATCAACTTGTTAGGATCGGGAACATGGGTAGTGCGGAATTTAGCCAAATAACGTTATAATGACAATAACAAAGACAATGCAAGTTGATAATAACGGGAATTAAAGCATATAAAGAAGACACTAATTTAACGTGGTTCGGTCAATGTGACCTACGTCCACAAGCGGAGAGGAGTAGTTTCACTATGCCAATAAGAGTACAAAAGAGA
Organism: Nicotiana obtusifolia; assembly: GCA_002018475.1. Taxonomy (NCBI): domain Eukaryota; kingdom Viridiplantae; phylum Streptophyta; class Magnoliopsida; order Solanales; family Solanaceae; genus Nicotiana; species Nicotiana obtusifolia. The sequence goes on from MCJB01038700.1 coordinate 170,717, forward strand.
GTACAAAATTAGAGTAAATACTCTAATTAATCCCAAATACCCCCGAGAGAATAACCTCACAAGATCACTCCAAAGAAAGGGTTCACACAAGTGCTTCCCAACACTCAACTCTCATGCAAAACACTCTTAATAAAGGAGGAAAGGAAGAAACAAGAAATGAAGACTCAAGTCTTATTGGTGTGTTTAAAATGAACTAATGTCCTTTCCTTTTATAGGCAAAAAAGTCTTGGCCTCTTAGTTGTAAAAGAAAAGATACAACTTGTGCAAATGATATCGACCACACAATGCAATATTTTTTGGTCCCAAAGAATATTGCCAACAAAGTCTATACTTTGCAAATATGCTTATGCTTATGTGAGATGGACTCCATTAGCCAAAATATTGGCCATATTACAAATCTCCACCTTGGTCTAATTTTGGTTGATATAGTAAATTTGCTCCACCCTCTCCGCAAAAGCCCCAATGGGCATATGTCAAAATTTAATGCCATCAAAATCAGACAAGTTGTCTGATACCGAAACTGTAGAAGGGCCTATAACAGTGGATCCCGATAAAGTATACGACGAACCAGATCTATGTGCTTTCATGATCACAAGAGCACCTTGAAAAATTTTTAGAACTCCACCTTCACCATTGAATTTGCACCCAAGGGATTCTAAAGTGTCCAAAGAGATGAGATTTTTCTTCAACTCAGGAAAATATCTAATATCGGTTAGAGTTCTCACCACACCATCATGCATTCTGATCCGAATTGTACCTTTGCCAATAACGTTACAAGTAACATTGTTACCCAGTTGGACAACTCCACCTGCAACTGAATCATATGTAGAAAACAAGTCCCTGCTAAGACACATATGATATGAACAACCCAAATCTAAAATCCACTCATTGTTAGATTTGAAACTATTATTAGTTGCTAAAAAAATAGTTCCCTCAGTCTCATCAGCGGCTACACTTGCTTCGGCAGTGTCAGTATTTTTGTGCTCATTTTTCCTTTCCTTATGCTTTTCTTTATTTTTCAGCTTATAGCATTCAGAGATAATGTGACCTTTCTTATGACAACAGCGACACTCTAAATTATTGTATCTGGATTTTGAGTCGGATTTGCCCTAATGAACAAGCCAACTTCCGCTTGAGTTCCACTCGCTTCCCTATCACTGTCTATTTGTTCTTTTGATTTTAAGATAGATTTAATATCCTTATAAGAGATATTATCCTTTGCATAAAGCATAGTATCTCGTATATGCTTAAAAGATGGGGGTAGAGAACAAAGCAGTAACAAGGCTTGATCCTCATCTTTAATTTCAGCATCTATATTACTCAAATCCATAAGAATGGAATCAAGGTGTCAAGATAAGAGAGAATAGAGGTACCTTCACCCATACGAATTGTATAAAGCTTCTGCTTCAGGTAAAGTCTATTTTTCACCGTCCTCTTCGTATATAAGGTTTTCAATTTTTCCCACATGCCTTTGGCTGTGGTTTCTACATAAACTTCACGTAAAACCTCATTTGAGAGATTTAAAATGATACCTGCTTTTGCCTTTTTGTCTATGACGGCAAACTCCTCATCCATCATTTTATCCGGCTTCTGCTTTCCTTACAATGCCAAATCTAAGCCATTCCATCTTTAATTGCCACATTCCGAAATTTGCACTTCGATCAAATTTCTCAACATAGGTCTTTGTTAAAGTCATATTGGCTACTGAAACAAACCCGGTTAGATCCCGCTCTGATACCAATTTCTTAGGATCGGGAACTTGGGTAGTGCGGAATTTAGCCAAACAACGTTATAACGACAATAACAAAGACAATGCAAGTTGATAATAACGGCAATTAAAGCATATAAAGAAGACACCAATTTAACGTGGTTCGGTCAGTGTAACCTACGTCCACAAGCGGAGAGGAGCAGTTTCACTATACTAATAAGAGTACAAAAGAGAGTACAAAATTAGAGTAAATACTCTAATTAATCCCAAATACTCCGGAGAGAATAACCTCACAAGATCACTCCAAAGAAAGGGTACACACGAGTGCTTCTCAACACTCAACTCTCATACAAAATACTCATTAATAAAGGAGGAAAGGCAGAAACAAGAAATGAAGACTTAAGTTTTGTTGGTGTGTTTAAAATGAACTAATATCCTTTTCTTTTATAGGCAAAAAAGTCTTGGCCTCTTAGTTGTAAAAGAAAATATACAACTTGTGCAAATGATATCGACCACACAATGCAATATTTTTGGGTCCCAAAGAATATTGCCAACAAAGTCTACACTTTGCAAATATGCTTATGCTTATGTGAGATGGACTCCATTAGTCAAAATATTGGCCATATTACACAACTGAACTGAAATTACAAAAGAGGAATGAAAGAAGTTCCTCTAACCCAAAGTGTACTTGACAACGAAATAGTAGTCCACACGCAAAGCTAACTTTATCTCTTATAATGTTGCTTGCTATTCACTGGACATCTGAGTGCTATACAAACTACATTATCCTTCTAGTGATCTGTATGATCCTCTACATCATTTTAGTAATTTACGCTATAAGACACATACGCTAGATGCACCAACTCACACAGTTTAGCTTATGGTCCTCCTATTGATTAATTAGAGATAACTAGTGGCAGGGAGTAAAGCAAAGATATGTGGAAGGAGCGGAGAACTAGCATTCATGGATCTCTTTAACTAATGCAATATACGTACATTTAAGTTATCCAACACTGTAACGGCTCATAATTCAGAGGCAATCAGCAGCATATATAGATACATACACTCAGGGGCGGATCCACACTATCAACACCGGGTGCTGAAGCACCCATTAAATCCGACGCAGACTCTGTATAATTATATAGAAAATACAGGGAATATTGATATAAAAAACTAGCTAGCACCCATTAAACAAAAAGTGCTATGGGTGCTTTGGTTAAGAGGTGAAAATAGAATGCATAAATATAAAATGGCCAGGGATCGATTCTTGCTTGAACCAATTTTTTTATATGGTGCGAAATAATTTAAAAAAATGGCCAGGGATCGATTCTTGCTTAAGAGAATGAGCACCCACGACAGCAAATTCCTGGATCCGCCACTGCATACACTGCACATGTGCAGCCTTCTAGTAAACGGGGTAGATCAGTAATATATACTACTCAAATTCAGGGGATTAACTACATTAGGACCCTGCCACTTATACTTGTATGTAGAAACTTGAAACCAGTAGGTGTTGTTTGTGAAGCTCACTCGTTTAATATGCACCATTTGACTGTTTCTTCCCTTCTTCCTTTTGGACTTCTTTTTTCCTTTGAGTTGCTTCCCCACAGTCAAATGAATCAAATTGTCTTATTAGAGTAAAAGGTAATTCAAACTGTTCCCTGCATCTAGTTGACTTTCTTAGGCAAAACTGTGCTCACTCTGCAGCTAAAATATAATTCTTCGGCAGCATAAATAAAAGTATCAAAACCTGGTCTAATTTATCATTCCAAATTAAGTTAGCACAACATTAAAAATAGTGTAGCTGGAAAAAGCAAGATACTATTAGCAAAGGGAACATATGCAGCTATTTAAAGGTTTTTGCAGAAAACCTTACCATCAATCTTCACATGATGAATGATGCCAGAGGTGTAGTTCCATAGCCCTTCAAATGGATACAACTGACTGTAAACAACTGAAACCCCAGTTTTCTTCATTGTGTATTTCCCACTTGCCTTTCCATACCACACCTCACTTGCTACTGTTGTTGGATCATGTGGAGTCATATTTAGACCAATCTGAGCTTCCCCTAAAACCCATCACAAGAAACCATAAAACTACTTTAAAACAACTTGAACAATCAAATCCATCTAATTACTAGCGATATCGCAATTGGTACACATCTTTGATCTGAGCCTCCCCTGAAAACCATTTGGAAGCCACCAAAGACGCAACACAAAAAGAAAAAAGGAATTTAAATCAACCATGCAAAGAATTTAAATTGCTTGACCAATGGAAACCAACCTAACTGAAAATTGTATACACCCGTTCCAAAAAACAAAAAGTCAAAAGTAACCATACAACAAACTTAAAAATATTTAAGTTTAAACTAATAACAGTGTAAAATGTGTACGCACTCAGTGTAATTAATTTAACGTGCTTCAACAATTCACCCAATTTTTTCCACATTACCAATCATGTTTAGTATATATATTTACCTGTCTACTTTTAGGTAACCAGATTGTGAAGGTACTTATTTACATTGTGAGTGCATAAAGGTCAACTCCATCTAAGTAAAGTGGTACTTCAGTTGTACAGTTTCTTAATCGGGGCATCCTCTTAACACCAATTAGCGTCAAAAATAGGAAGAAAAAAAACAAAAATCTCAGCTAATCAATCGTATGTGAAATCTCGGTATCCCTATCTGCTATATCAAACAAAGAATTGTAGCCCCTGAAAAATTGTGATTTAAAAGCCAAGTTTTTTTCCTTAGGAAACCAAATTAAACATAGAAAAGTAAAATGATGTACCAGTAACCCAAGAGATCCACATAGAAGTAGGAGATGAAGACAAGGCAAGAGCAATCTGTTCTGGAAACAATGAAGTCACATTTCTCTTAAGCCTTGGATGTTCCATTGCCAAATCATCACTTCCTTTACGCAATGAAGGATCAAATCTCCTACTTACTGGCTTAAACGGCCCATCCAATGTTGTGGGTATCGTGTCTTTAGCTGCAACTAATACAATCAACTGAAAGCAGCAAAGTGTTATACAATTTTTACCAACTTCCTCAATCTTCATCTTTAGCTCTCAAACCAACTGGATTTTCTTGGAATCTTTAACATGAAATATAATATTCAATTGTTTTCTAAGTTAGTTGAAACACTTAAGTTGAAAAGCCTTTTGTCTTCAGCCAAAAGCTAAACACCTAAAATCTTGATATGGTATTTAAACAATAATTTTAGTTCTATATTTCCACTCCAATTTGAAGTCAATATATAGATACTGACTTTAGTCTAAACTAGAAAAGCAGAACTAAGAATAAAATAAAAAAGAGAAAATTAACTTAATAGATACTCTAAATATTCTAGAGAATTAGAAAGAAAATAAATATAAGAACCTACAAGGAAATATATTAATTATAAGGAAATTAATTTACACCTAATATAGCTCATGCCGATAAAGGATTATGTTGAACTGACATAAAGTGTTTCCCTAAAATAATTTAATTTATTAGACGAAATCATTCATATAATCATATAGTAGTAATACGAAGGCTCTATTGGGTCCTTGGCACCACCATCTAGCAATAAGTATTTTATATATCGTGTATTATAGTTCTTAGTTTCAATCTTTGCATAATTCGTCTTTGAACCAAAATTTATTAAAAAAAAGAATGGAGTATATACATGAAGAAACATGTTAGAAATCTTAAATAAATAAAATTAGGTAACATTTTTTTTCATTTTTAACATAAAATTTTAAAATAGCTCACACAATTGGATGGAAAATGAAGAAAAATGGATAAAGTAGAATAAATATATTCTTTATTTTTTGTGAATTTGATGAATTAATTTCAAGATACAAGGCTTTCCTATCATAACAGGTTATTCAAAGGAATTTTCCGTCCTTCCATCAAATATTCTGCTTTTTCCTGATATTCGGATTCAAATACTCATGGATTCGCATGAAATACTCATGAAATATTCTCTTTCTTATTCTACAAATGGAATATCCTATAGGTTTCAACTGGAAGATTCCAAGAGTTGTTGTGTTAATATGATTAGCTAACGTTGACCTAAATTTGTAATATCTTCTATTTTTGCGATATCCAATTGGCAAGAGAGGACTGTTAAGTTAAAAGAAGTCGAAATGGACTGTTTTATCAATTTTGATTGTTCTAATTATATGTAACGGATTGGTTCTAATTTTTAAGCAACACAAGTCAAATATTTACGGAGTTAGAATTTGAAGTTTATGGGTTTGTGATTTAATCCGTTTAAATTACTAAATTTTAATTTAACAATTTATACTTACTTAATGGACTATTTAAGATAAAATATAAAGTAAGGATTAAAACAACTAGGTTCGGCCAAACTAGTATAGTCAACCATTGTTTTTCTTTCATTATAATATTTTAAAATAATTTGAAATATAAAGAGTATGATTTAATAATTGCAATTTCATCCCCCACAAATAGATCTCATGTTCCTGCATAAATTACGTGGGTGTTAACCTTGATACTGCCAATTGGTTGCTGAATTGCTTGTGCGGAGATTGTTTGTTCTTATTTGGCCAATTAAATGCTGTATAAGTTATGCAAAAATTATTTATGCAGCTAACCAATATTATATTATTTTACGTCGGGATTATTTTGCTAACGAGCAAGCAAACAACCCTAAAGAATTGGCTATCGAAGTACATCAGTAATCATTTTTAAGTATGCTATTTAAAATATATTCACCATTTATAATATATTCGTTCAAACTTTAAGACTAAGTGTGCTGAATTTTTGAGCTGCTAATTTGAAATTCAGGACTTAGTGTCCTAAAATTTTAAGCTGCTAATTTGAAATTCAATACTAAGTTTCCTGAATTCCTAAACTATTAATTTGAAATTTTGGATTAAGTGTCCTGAATTTCTGAACTACTAGTAATTTAAAATTCAAGACATAAGTTCGAATTATGGACACAATTTTCGAACTTTCGAACGCGGTTCAAACTTTCGGACGTCATGTCCTGAAGTTTGAGTGAATTAGTTAATCTTTAGATACATTATAAACTGTGAATAAATTATAAACAATATAGTCAAAGTGATTACTTGGTGTCATTTCCACCAGAAATTAATGAAAAAAACCCCATCGAGCAAACCATCGATAAACTCGTTTCACTTATCACATAATCATCCAAAACTGCTTAATATAGCTGGACATGCATAAAATAAGCAAACGTTTCAGAATTAATAGCATAACTAATTCAGGACTAGGCAACAAATACATGGAGCGGTGAGTAATTACCGAATCCAAAACCTCATTACGACATACAACATAATTATGTACTAATGAAAATATTGTAGATAAAATGTGAAAATGTTAAAGAGGAGAAGATCGATTGAAAAATAAAATACTTGGCAGAGATACATCAAATTGTGTGATACTCTCGAGGTGCATACACAATTTATTCATAGAAATAAAACATTTGCAGTAATACAGTGGAGTACAAATCACTTATTAATGGAATTTTTAATAAAATACTGTGATGATTTACATTAACTTATTTGATTGACCATTTTCCTTTGAGTCCCCTACATGTTGATGGGATTGACGAGTAAGGCTTCAATTACAGACTTCACATTATTCTTTGGATTACTGTATCCATCTTCATTATTCTTGTAAACCACATCAATTAGACGTGTGAGATTTACGACTGGCTTCAAGATTTCAAATGGCATTGAATTAGTTGGCTTAATAATGCACTCTTTGTTCAAATCCTTCCATGCATTTTCAGCCATTTCAGAAAGTTGTGCACTTGCTTCTTCCACTGTTAAATTCTGCTCTTTCATATAGCATTCTATTCCCGTTACAAGCTGCCCTTTTTCTTTCTCAATCTGTATTTAAGAAGGAAAAAAAAAAACAAAAACAGATCAGTCATAAAAACATTAACAAATCATCATCTTATTTGAGACTGAAACGTATAGTTTATATGTGCATATGTACCTTGTAAGTTGCAACGTCATCAATGACTCGACCAATTAATGCAGAAGCCACAAGAATTTTAGGTTTACTAATCATCCAATCGAATGATGCCTTTGAAGCTGATTTCATGCCCAATAATGAAGCTGGCGCAAGTAGGTAATAAGTTCCAGTGATGAGTGCATTGCTTAGGTATTCTTCAAATGGTGGACTTTTCCCTTTGATGAACCATTGTGCTTCAATATAGTAACTCCTAACGATTTCTTTCATCTATTTCAAGAAATATAATAATATTAATCAAACTCATAAACTGAAAGGAAAATATTAGCTAGTATTAGAGTTTTAAGTGATCATACCGCCTCTTTGACGTAATAAACTCCATTGAAACTTATATCTTGTTTCTTTACTTCGATGTCATATTCTTTGAAGAGATTAAGAAGAGTTGAATATACCGTTTTCATATAGGTAGGGAGTCGATCAATTTCACTTACATCCCACCTGCAATGATCGAAAATATTTAATCAAATATTTTCGTGAGTCTTTAGATGTAGATTAGAAATAAAAGATGGAACATTTCATACCGGTTGACGGCTTCTGTGAACACTTCTAATTCATCAAGAGTACCATATGAATCATATGTGTCGTCAATTACTGAAATAATAGCTACGCATTTTGCAAGCATAATTCGGGCACGAGAATATTGAGGTTCAAAATACACCCCTACCGCCCAAAAAAAGCATTCCACCATTCTGTCTCTAACGTATGAAAGCTTAGACGCAAGATTCAAATCCTTCCACCACCTTCAAATTAAATAAGAGTAATATTTAGTTAGCTTAAATAATACTCTACAATACATATAGTACACAAATATATAATTAAAAAAAGAAGAAGAAAAGAACTTACTGAGTGAGTTCACTAAGTTCTTTCTTGTGCAGCACTTGCAACAAATTATAATCTAGTTTGGCAAGCCTCAATAACTTGTCATTTCTTGATTCGCATTCTTCATAAATTGAAATGTTAAAATGGGCTTCAGCTCTTGGAATGCCTCTATGAAGAGATTGCATGAGTGCATGTGTTACTTGTTTCTCAATAATAGAAGAGCTAATTAAGGAGGGTGTCATTTGCTGTAGATGGGCTTTTGTGAAGACAAGAGCCTCTTCTAATATTTCATCTCCATGTTCCCTTACTTGTGTTGCTTCATACAGATTGAGCATACCCTTTACATCTTTAAGTAAAGTTTCCTTGAATTTTCCATTGTTGTCCTTGAACTGGTTGAAATGATCTAATTCACAAAATATTTTGTTATATTTAAAAAGACATTCGTATAAATTTTATATAAAAAAAAAGTAATATATGAACACATAAACATTATACCAGGAGAGATTGGATAGCCATGTTGTCTAAACAATCGAAAATATAACGCAACATTGTATAGGTCATATTCTTCATTAATGACATTTAGATTAAACAACTTGCTTATTTGATCTTCAATCTCCTCTTCGAAGTGATACGAAATACCAAGGCGTTCAAGAGTATCAATCAATTGTATTTTTTCTGCAGTGTCAATTCGAATACTCACTATCATGTGCTTCACTTCTTCTTTCAAAGTTTCAATCTCCTCTATATTTTTCTCGGGCACCTGTAATAATGCTCTCTCTTAGTACCAAAACAAATGATGTAAAAAGGTGAATGAAAAATAAAGAGGCATAAATATATATATATATATATATATATACCTGATTATTCAATGCAGAACAACTAAATATATTTCCCCATAGGCTAGGTGAAAAATTTGTTGTTGGGCGAAAAACCCCATCTTTGTGATTTCCATTCAATGATGCAATTGTTGCCATTGCAAGAGAACTTACAAATTCTGAAATTTTGAATGTAGATTTTCAGTATTAGTTTCTGAGTTTGTGTTGCCTTTTGATACTAGTACACCACTAGTTATATAGGGAATTAACTACTGTCTAAAATGGGAGAAAGGCTTACCTTTTTGGAATTATATGTCACCTTTTTACTTAAAATGTTTCTCATGCATGAAACCTTAATTTGCTTTTTTCTCAAACGAGTACAATAAAGTCGTGACGGGCCTCTATGTAAAAGATTCAAATTTATGAGTTCTAACGAAGAAGATAGATTTGTTTTTCTCTTAATGATAGATACTTTGAATTTGAAGTGTCAAAAGTCATAACAAATAAATGGTACTTGCTCTATCTTATTTTTTTATATTAAATTCTTTAAATTTTAGAATGTATTTCATCTATCTATAATACAACCATCAGAAAAAGTAAAAAAAGAAAACAACTGCCTCTTTCGTATTAATCTAAATTTAAGAGGTTAATATCAAAATAAGAAAATTCCGAATAATATAATTGCTTCACTAGTTCGCTAAACAATTGATAATTGCAATTGCCTAAAGAGCCTCAAAATATATTTCTATAAAATTTCTCCGTTATCTCTCGATCAACTATACATATTTGTTGCATTGACTTGAGTCTCAGAGCAGTATTATAATCTAATGGTTGTAATACGCGTTTCCCTTTTTCTTGCTGATCTAATTCAAAATCTTCATCATTTCTAATTTTTTGTGCAAAGTTCAGAGTGATCCAACTAATTTGATTTAGAATTCTAACTCAATAAATACGAAGTATTACTGATATGTTTTCACAAAATTACTGTAGCCAATATATGTATGAAACTTGAAGAAAACAAATCCAGCCAGGTCAAGCACAAAGAGTCAAAGACGTAGTTGAATAGAAATCAGCACATGTATAGTACATGACTTCAAGAACCCTAACGTCGGGCCGCCCGCCACCGCTCAATCAAAGAATGCCTGCTCAATTAGTAGCTAGAAACAGAATAAGTACAAACCAATTTTATCTTCTTCTCTCCACAAAGCACGTACGTCTGCAGCGTTATCAAATTAAATGCTAACATTTTATTCGTATCGAGTGTTTTACTAGAATAAATCAAGCTGATCATGTATACTACTTCTAGAAACGTGTCGTGTATCAATTAAGCTACTAAAGATGCTTAATGTAAGTCAGTTTTTACTGTTATCGAATTGTATGGATGGCTCATCTATTTTTAGAAAGATTTCTTTAATACTACTTTTGAGTCTACTTAGAATGATCCACCTTTTCAGTCTACTTTTCTTAATTAGACCTTTGAAAGTCATGGCCCGAATTTCTTTTTTATTTTTTCTAGTCGGTACATATATTATATATTGATTATATACATGTATTATACATATACTATCAGAGACGGATCTAGGATTTTTAGAACACGGGTGCACCACGGATAATATTAGACCAATTCTAAAAATTACATACATAAATTACCTAGTTTCGCGAAAAGACCATGTGTTCACATGCCCCATAAACCAACCTATAAATCCGTCCCTGGAAGCGGACCCAAGATTTTAAGGCGATAGGGGCACCACTAAATGCCAATACTGGCTACAAAGTTCTAGTACTAAACTCATCGTATTTTAAAATTATGGGTTCAAATTTAGTATTTACTAAAATTTTAAAGAACTTTAAATGAAGTATATACTATGTTATCCCTTAAAAATAGTGAGTTTGGATGAACCCGCTATCGAAGGGCTAGATCCACCCATGTTCGTGTCAATCATATGTAATGAAGGATCGTGTGTTCCTCAAGTTTGGGAGACTGGGAATTATCCTAAAAGTGATCATATTCAAGAAGTCCTCGATAATATGAATATTCATATTATCCGCCGGTTAACCCGTTTTTTATTCGTATTAAATATAGATCGGATCGGATAATTTATCCGCTTTACATTACCTATTTTCGACCCGCCAGTTTGCAATAATAGAAAACGGATGTAAATAAAAAGTTAAATTAGTTGTTGCAGTACAGATTCGAACGTAGGTCCACAACAAAAGTGGAATTCTGAGCAAGCCACCCAACCAGTCCAAGTGAACATCTATCATAAGTATGCCAAGTAAATTATATAGGCAAAATACATAAGTTGCCACCTAAACTATGGACCAAATCCCTATTATCAGAAGTGGGCGTTCGGTACTTCGGTACGATATTTATGAATTACGGTTCGGTATTTCGATATTCGGTACATCAACTATGTATATCAAATACCGTACCAAAATAGTTCGTTACGGTTCGGTATTTTCTTGTTCGGTTCGGTACGGTTTCGGTATCGCACCGTCCTTATCTAACGTGACAAGCAGTGGCACTGGCCACTGGTGATTCGGTAATGGAGTGGCAAATTGCACACCAGATTCGGTAAATAAACACCTCAAATACATACGAAGCATGCAAAATTAGAATAGCACGTATCAATTGGAGGTTATTCTGATTCACACGCAGGCATCATTTTCTATGATAAAACTAAGGAAGCAAGAGAAAACTATGTACTGGGAATGACATATAAAAATCTTTGCACCTTGTACTGTTTGGTAACTTCAGATTCATATTGCTCCTCATAAATGGTTGAGAGTATGAAGAAAGTTGCAAAACTCGATGCTTTCTGTTGGTTACAAAAATGTTATTGGAAGCGTTTCTTGGCGTATTATGTCTTCCATTAAGTAGAAAGAAGAGTCAAAAGGAAACGAGAACAATGTGAAGTTGATTAAGGGATACAGGCAGAAGGTAGAAGAGAAGCTGTTGCGGCCAAACGCACACGCAAGTATACGCGGTCGTCAAGTAATAAAGTGACTAAAAGTCAGATGTCGAACCCACGAGGACTTGTGATTAACTATTAACCAAATCAAACTATTCTAATTATCTAAACAAGGATTAAACCCAAAAGTAGTGATGCTAAGGTAATTAAACTAAAAAGAAAATAACTAGTGAACTTTAAACAGAGGAAGAACAAATTTTTATATTATCAATGTGATAAAAATGATCCAGGGTTATGGGCTATCTAACATTCCTATTGTATTCTTCAATTGAATAAACAAATTAATT
>MCJB01038711.1:0-34723 GCA_002018475.1 Nicotiana obtusifolia
GCATTAAATGCACGCATTTAATGCAGTACTAGGTTCTGCAAAAAGGGTGCGCAATGATTGCCTACATCGACGGCTGTGCACGTCATTATGATGCCGTCATATATAAAATCTTTTGGGGATCGGTGACTTTGGCGGTTGTGTTCTCATCACATACTTTATGATAAGTATCGATCGTTCGAGTAGTGAGCCCGAGATCCGATAATTCATGTCGTTCATTGTCCTTAGTCTCCAATAAACGAGGGGACTATCTGTATTGGGTCGGATATACTTAAATGAAGTCGGGTTCGGGTACGAAATGAGATCGGGTTGCCCCGGTCCAGGAACGGCAAATTGGTCGCACAGGATGGAGAGACCGAAATAAAACAGCTGGTATAGTCGGCCAGGAGACGCTTCGTGATTGTGGACCGGCCCCAACCCGAAGGTTTCGCTAATCATCGGACGTTTCGCCAGAATTAATTACCTCAACCATTATGGCCGTTATGCTATCATTTAAAAGTATTAAATCTCATGATTAATGGGATTTTCCTTGTAATCAGTTCCCTGCTTTTATTATGACTCTTACACTTACTTAAGACTTTTACACTTACCTAGGACTTTAACATTTGCCTATAAAAAAGGGAGAGATCCTTCATTGAAGGGCAACTCATTCTTCTCATCTCACTAGGCAACTTACTTTATCATCTCTACTGTTCTTCAGAATTCAATATTAAGCTCTCTACTACTGTTTGTTCAGATATTGCTTCATTATATGCGATTCTTCATTAATATATTTACGGTTTGATTGCTCTATCTCTCTTATAGCACTCTGATTACTTACTACTTACGTTTATTTGGTATCAAACTAATTTACGGATCCTTAGCTCTGCGAACAAATTCAATTGTTATCCGATTTTAAGGGTAAACAACTTTTGTTGAGATAATAATAGAATATATTTTTGTAATTTAAATTAAGATATTACTATATATATATATATATTATTATTATTATTTATTACTCTGTATAGTGTTAATTATTTTTGAATTATATTATATTTTTGTTTGTTTGTATTACTGACTATATGTGAGGTTATAATATTTGAGTTACTGTCAATAGTTATTTATATGATTTATTTTTTCTAATTTATAAAATTTAACTGGATCATAATATTATTCACACGTAGTAATAGTAGTACGAGTACTAATACTAATAGGAAATAAAAAGACAAGCATCCAGGCGTGTCAGAATGGAACTCCAGAATCAGCCCACGAGGGTCGGTGTTTTTGCTAATATTAAAGGAGCAAATTCTTATTTCTAGATTCACTTTGTCTTGTGCTTACTCCAAGTTAAATGATAATTTTTTTTAATATTCTCCTTTTTGTTTTGGTTTTTTTAATCAACATATTTTAGATTAATTCCATTGTTTTTCTTTCGATTTAACAGTTAGTGGCTTAGTGTTATTCTGAGATCAGCAACGCTTTAAGATTCATGGTGTTAGACCATGTGAAGTTTTTTAATTAAAAAAGATTGAGGTGTTTGTTTGGAACATCTTCAGGAGAAAACTTCTTTGATTGAAAATTGTCTTGATTTACTTCTTTTTAAGAAGTTTTTTGAGAACCAGAACAGAACCTTTCAAGAAACGAGTACGAACACTTTTTCTCCAACTAATTATCATTTTTTTAATATCAATAAATTTGATTTCGTCCTTGTATTATTTGTCTAAACGCATTTAATCTTAATTTAACTGAGATATACGCTTTTAATCCATCTGCGATTCTTTACAAATCTAATGAATTATTAAATATTACACCACATAATTATCCATGAATTATATTAAAATTTTACTGTTGCTTCATACACGAGACTAATATAATTTTAAAAATATACTAATATATTTTCTAATTCATCAGGGCTTCTGGTTTCTCTATCATCAAGTCAAAAACTTCCTTGACCTTCCAACACTAACTAGGTCCTTGAAGATATGCACAGAAAATTAATACTAGATAAATAAGAATTAATGCACAAAAAACATAAAAGTTAATTAACTAAAAATTATTTTACTTACATATCACAAGGATGAAAAGTGCTATATCCTTTTTTATAAGTTTTTTCAAAAAAAACTCCCCAAAAAGCTATCCTAGTTGCCATAATTTTCATCTTGACCTGATGAATGGAAAACTGTTTTTTAAAGAATAAAAAGAGAAAGTAAATTTTCAAAATAGACATGAAAATGGACTGACTCTTGGCTTATTAGCCATCTATTTGCTGTTATTACCTTCCGTGCCTTCATGCATTTCTTCAAAGGGGACCCACTATACCAATTCATCATTATTGTGGGGCACACATGGTAGAGTTGCTCCACTTCAAGTCTCCAATTATCTCCATCTCCTCGTAAAATATATGGCAATATGCTAGGGCCCGTTGCTCCTCTGTATACCTTTGTCTTTTAGTGCACCTATATATCATGTCAACATCAATGGCGGCCAACAATCTGCATCTTTCACTAACATAACTTTTTTATTCTAGTATTTTATATAGTACCAAAAAAACAAGAGGCTAAAATAATACTAGTAGTAAAAATCTATTCTTTTTCTTTTGTTGGTGTACTTCAATTGGGTGGATAATAGTGGACTAACTTTCTAGAAAAGTGAAATAAATACTAATTTAAAATAAAAGAGCATTGCTTTCAGTAACTGTTTTAAGATGCTTAAACTACAATTATTATTACAGTACATGTGAATTGATATATCCCACATGGAGAGTGGTGGCGTTTCCTACTTTTGATCTTTTTAAGGATTTTTTTCAAGATTCGCATAAAATTGTCTTTCTCTGGCTTTAATGAGTGGAGAATCTGTGTTTGTGTTTCATTTCAGCTTAGAATGAGGTTTTGAGCTCTATTTTTGGTTGAAAATTTTGGTCTTTGGTTGCTTGGTTTGACTTCTTATGTAAATTTGAGGTAATTCGTCTTGATTCTGTGAATCCAGTGAAAGATTGTTGCTTTTTGTGTTTGGGAGCTTACTATAAGAGCTGAGATTTGCACCATACTCAACGTTTGAAATTTTAATTTGCTTGAAGAATCTTGGTTAGAATTTCTGATTTTTGGTTTGATAATTTGGACTAACTTTCTGAACTTTCATATGATATTTTTTGAGTTAGAAAAGGGTGAAAGTTGAATTTCTTGTCCTTTTCTTTGGGGTGGGGGGTGGGGGGGGGGTCATCTTTGTAGTTAGAATTGAAAAAACTGACCTGATAATGATGAAAAGTTTCAAGCTTTGTAGTTCTTGAAAGTGGGAAACAAAAAGTTGGTTATAGAAGAATTTATTTGAAGTGTCGGATTGAACTTTTGTGGTGGTGATGGAGAAACAGATTAGCTTTCGTGGGGTGATGGAGAAACAGCAGAGTTTTCGAAACGGGACGATTGAGAAACAGAAGAGCTTTAGAGGGTTGATGGAAAAACAGAAAAGCTTTAGGATAGCAATGGAGAGGCAGCTGAGCTTTGGTGGTGGTGAGAGGAAAAGGGGTAAGGAATCACCGGGAAAAAGAGGGGATTCTCCACTTCACTTGGCAGTTAGAGCAGGGAACCTAGGGAAGGTGAAAGAAATTGTGCAGAAGCTTGATAATAGCAAAGGTATCAGTGATTTGTTATCTAAGCAAAACCAGGAGGGTGAGACTGCTCTGTACGTTGCGGCAGAAAATGGCCATACCTTGGTTGTTGCAGAGTTGTTAAAACATTTTGACCTTCAGACGGCTTCCATTCTGGCGAGAAATGGTTATGATGCATTCCATGTTGCAGCAAAGCAGGGTCATCTTGGTGAGTCTTCGTGCCCACAGAAAAAGATAAAAAGAGAACATTTTCCTTCCTTGGTTTTGAGTCAATGATTCCTTCTAGTACAGATTGTAATCCTCGTGACATAATGTGTATGTTTTATTGGTACGATGCACTTGACACTGGTTGATTTTCACATGCTACCTATTGTTGCTGTTAGCCCCCCATTTAGAGCAACTTGCATCCTTGATTTTTTCTTCTAAAACCTTTAAATTAAGCCTGCTCTAGTGCAGATTACTTGTAGCTCAGTAAAATACTAGATAACTTATCTTAAAAAAATGTCCCCATTTGAAGACTTGGCATATAAAGCATGTTCTTCTATAATAGAAAATTAGAGGATAAGACTAAGTTCAGAGCAACCAAAGCTAACTTTCCTGCATTTGGCCACTATCAAATTATGAAAATATTGGGCTGTTAATATCATATTGCGATATTATAGCAGATAGATGCTGAAGGATGCTAGTCTGTATTTTCCTTTCATCTGAGTGCAAAACTTTCGCTTGGAGGGGGGCGGTCCAAGTTATTCAAGATTAGTGGTGCAAAGTTTCTCGGCCATTTGAGGTAGGATTACTCAGTTCTATTTCTCAGTAGGGGTGGGAAGGTATATAAGTCAGTGGTAGTGTGACACAGTGGAACGACTGCTGTATATATCCTGTTAATACATGAAATAGAAAAGCAGCAGTTTTGAAATTTAAAATTAAGAAAGCTGTTAAGAGATAACTATGCAATTATGTCACCGAACAAAATCGTCCTAGGAGAGGGTGAATTTAGCATCTGCACAAATCATGAATTACCTGAGCATTTTGTAGATACATAAGGACCTATAAATAGTGTGTCTTGTGGTGGCATAGAAGTTGAAAGGGTTTGAGTTGGAATTACTTTTATTCATATCCGTAGGAGTCAAAATGGCTTGAACGAGAATCCATCCTCCAAAGATTGTCCAGATCCTTAAAATAAGTTACACCTTTAGATCAACTACTTGAAACTCTTTATTGATACAATCATTCCGGAAAACCTTTTTCCCAATAAAAAATTTTGAAGCTAAAAATAGTAAAATTATCAATTGAGTTAAAAGTGATACATGTCTATCCCTTAAAAATGATTTCCTGTTAAGAGAAAATAAATAAAAAAATGTCAGAAGCCTGAAACCATGATTACTTGTTTAAAGAAATATATAGTTGTTTGATTGGAAAAACATCTCAAAAAGTGGTTAGTTTATTTTTCTGCAGGAATTAAAATTAAAGACAAATCTTATGGAATGGACATGATGTATCCTTCTGAAACTATTGTTTACACTAGCCCATGAAGTACAGGATTTTATCATTCTTTGGGGGCTTTGCGAATCATTTTCATTTAGGTTTCCACAACTATTCTACTCACCAACAAATTCCCAAAATTTGTCAGCTTAGCACTTCTTTTGCTGCTTCCTAGTCCTGATTGTCACACCCAATTAGCCATGTCGTTCATGGATGTTACTGCTTTCTGGAACCAGTCATAACTAGAATCACATCCAATTACGATGCCAACCAACACTGAGTGCAATGAATAATGATGTTTCTTGCCGTCCTTTGTTCACTTAAAATTGGTTATGATAATTCTTCGTTTCTTCTCTGCTGAAACTTGAGGAAATCCTTTTTCTTCGTCCTCATTTTTAAGTTTCCTATCTGTTCGAGTATCTGAATAAAGCGTGAACCTAATAAACTGCCTTGTGAAACTAGACCAGGTTGATCTTGAGCAGCTTGTCAATAGCTTAGCTCCTCAATTTCCCCCCCTCAATAAGTGCTGTATTTTCAGTACAGCTTAGTTTTGATGAACGTTTTTGATCTTTAAGGTTCCTTGCCAAGGGGGTAGCCTCACGATCAGTGGAGTTGGAATGGACCATGGGTGATCAGGGTTCAAATCCTACCAGAGGCAAAAAAAAGTTAGATGATTTCTTTTCATCTTTTTAAGATGGATAGAGTGACCCGATACCTTTACTGGTAGGACCAGGTATCCGTGGATTAATCAAGATGTGCATGAGCTGGGTCATGTACTACCTTTATCATAAAAGAATGAAGAATTGAACTTTAAGATTGCTTGAGCTTGACGATTAAGCTTATTTACTTCCTGAGAAAAAGACTCATTAAGCTTAACACTGTTACTCGCAGTTTTGAGTTAGGCCATCACTAGTATGATTTAGTTTGTGCTTAGCCTCTATTGTTTAAGTATATCAAAGCTTGCAAAACTTGTGATGACAAGTGAAATAAATTTAAATTCTTGATTCTGGATCGCTTGTTATTTTCTGAAGCTTGTTCTGAGTAACAATTGTTAAATTGGAATTAGAATGCTTCTTTCTTATTTCTACTCTCTAAAAATATTTTCTGGGATTACATTGCAGAGGTACTGAAGGAACTGTTTCATTCATTTCCAAATCTAGTGATGACAACGGATTCGTCCAATTCTACAGCCTTACATACAGCAGCTGCTCAGGGACACCTTGATGTAATGAATCTCCTTCTGGAGATTGACTCAAACCTTGCGAAGATAGCTCGTAACAATGGCAAGACTATTCTTCATACAGCTGCAAGAATGGGACACTTGGAAATAGTTAGATCTCTTCTAAGCAAAGATCCAGAGATTGGCTTTAGAACTGATAAAAAAGGCCAAAGTGCCCTGCACATGTCTGTAAAGGGTCAAAATGTTGATATTGTGCTTGAATTAATCAAACCGAATCCTGCTGTATTGGCTTTGGAAGATAACAAAGGAAACAGAGCACTTCATGTTGCAACTATAAAGGGACGGCCGCAGGTTGGTCTCAGTTTATTAACTATTATTTCTTGTAAACTAGTGACTTCCAGAAAGTTTAGGGTCTTAATGTGTTTAAGGTGAACTAGTGATATGTGCTTTATATGTCGAAGTCAAATGTATCTGAATTTAGGAAGAACTGTTCATTTTGTTAATCACATTGAAAATTACAACTTCTGTGAAGAAAGAAAAAGTGGTGGGTGAGTTTATGGAGGAAAACTTTTTGTTGTATTGTGGAGATGGTTGCAGATGCCGGATAAGCCTGATATCTGCAAGCTAAGCTAATTTACACCAGCTGGTAATTTTGATGCCCCCTGAAAACAAGAAAGCTGACACTAGTTACTGCTTATAAGGACGAAGAGTTTCTTGCTTACTTTCTTAGGATTGACATTTTCTCGGTACTTTGTTTTTTACCCATGAAACTCCTAAAAAAGGTTACAGATTTTTGAAACTATGCAAACTCTGTTTTTCAAATCTTTTAGGAACTAAAAAATCCAAATCGTTAGTTTTTGAGTTTTAGAAAGATTTCAAAACTGAGTTTGGAAGTCTTAAAAAAAGGTTCTCTTTTCAAGATTAGCTCAAACAAACACATGTTGCAAAAGCACAAAGACTGAGTTTGCATGCTCAAAAATGCAAAAACTTCAAACAAGCAGCACCTAAGTATCAAAGCTACTCGCGTAGAGAAAAAAGGAAAAAAAGATCAAGCTACTCAGAGTTTTAGAAATCTCTGTGTGAATCTGATGTTCCTCAGGTTTACCTGAGAATTCTTTTGCTTTTGACATAGATTTTGTACCTAGGTTCTTCCATTGACTATATATGCATGCTCAACATAGTAACCCAATGTCTTATTTAGTGTACTCTGTTTTTAGCATTCATGTCAAGATCTTATAACTAGGTTCTTTCATTGAATACGTATGCATGCTCAATATAGGAACCAGACATCTTATTCTCTGCATTCTCTTTTTAGCATTCATCTTGAAACTTAACTATGTATAATTACAGATGGTACAATGTCTAATATCAATCGAGGGCATTGATCTCAACGCCGTCAATAAGGCTGGAGAAACAGCTCTTGATATTGCAGAAAAGTCTGGATCTCTGCAGCTCGTTTCCATTTTAAAGGAGGCAGGAGCTACCCATTCTAAAGATCACGGGAGGCCTCCCAATGCTGCGAAGCAACTCAAGCAGACTGTCAGTGACATAAGGCATGATGTGGAGTCCCAACTCCAACACAGTCGTCAAACTGGCTTCAAAGTGCGGAAAATTGCAAAGAATGTGAAAAAGCTCCACATTAGTGGTCTTAACAATGCCATCAACAACGCGACAGTTGTTGCTGTCCTTATTGCTACTGTAGCTTTTGCTGCCATCTTCACTGTACCTGGCCAATACGTTGAGGACAAAACAGATGGGGTTTCACTCGGTGAAGCACACATAGCTAGGAAAGCGGCATTCATAATCTTCTTCTTGTTTGACAGTATGGCCTTGTTTATTTCCATTGCTGTTGTCGTAGTACAAACTTCTGTGGTTGTGATTGAACAAAAGGCAAAGAAGCAACTCATGTTTTGGATAAACAAGCTCATGTGGGCAGCTTGCCTCTCTATTTCAATTTCCTTTATTTCACTCACATATGTGGTGGTTGGAGACAAGGAAAGAGGGCTCGCTATCTATGCAACTGTTATTGGTAGCACCATAATGCTCACTACTATTGGTTCCATGTGCTATTGTGTGGTTCGACATAGGCTAGAAGAGTCGAAGATGAGGAGCATAAGGAGGGCTGAGACTCATTCACGTTCATACTCGATGTCCGTGGCATCAGATACAGAGCTTTACAGTGAAAGCTACAAGAGGATGTATGCAGTATAGGAAGAAATAAAAGTCAGCTAAATTTCTGCCCCAAGGTATCAATTCTGGAGATCTGTAAATAGCATAACGAGGGAATATATGCAGATTCTAAACCCTCAAGTCTGATGAACTTGTAGCAATGGCATCAGATAACAAATTTTGTGAGGAACAGAAGGGTCTATGCAGTTAGGAACAGATGAGGAGAAACTTTAAATAGAGTGCAATAATGACGTGGTGTCCACATCTGCACAATTCTCTAACTGCTGCAGCCACTAAATTGCTTACCATCTGAGCTGACATATATGCTTGGAAGTTCAAGATGAAACTTTAGCAAATCCTTCCCATGAATTTAATAGGTTGAAGGCAAACTATCATGGAGTTTACTACCTACCTACAATTACTACTACCAGACTGCGACTGGATGACAAGAATGTGCAGATGGCTGATATTCAGTTGCTTTTGCCTATACATAATCCACTGCTTAGAAAAATGTACTAAACAAAATTTGTTATTATATAATTCGTCGTATCTATTACCTGTGGTAATGAAGTTCCATCTTTTTCCAGCTTTTATTTGTTAGGAACTTTCTGTGGGCTTCACGAAAAGCATCAACAGTGAGCTAGTTCTAGTTTCCTTATTCCTGATCCACAATAACCTACTTCTGGATATAAGGTTTTGATTGCTGCGAAAATAAGGCATCAGAAGAACACTATATTATGTGATTCCGAAAAACTTAACCAAAACTCAAATTTACAATACAAAATTGGTAACACTTAAGTCTTTTTCTCAAGTCTTTTGTGCCCAACTAGAACAAACAAATTGTCCTCTTGGTGAAGCACAAACAGATTCCCAGTGATCACAACAGAAAATTGATCATAAGTCTTCAGTCAAAGATAAGTAATATAAACAGTATTTAGGACCTGATTCTAACAAAAAATGGATGAGCAAATCTTATACTTATTGGCAACATTCTCTGAGCCGGAAAACAAGCTTTTATACTAATTGTGTATGAGTATTTACATCAAGATCCTATCAAGTATTGACAGCAACGAAAATCCAAACTGGTTGGAATCCTCTGGTGATGCAATTGTATTTGTAGCTTCTTAGGTTTTCATGTAGCTATCAAGGAACCCGAATGATTTGATGGTCTTTCATCTTATTCGAGGTACTGCCAACATGTTTAAGTGCAGACCTATGATGGGAGCTTCCTTGGTTACTCCTACTGTTCTTTGAGTTCACACGAACTGCATCAGGTGTGAAGCTGTGGCGCACATGTACTTGATGTGTTCTGGCCTCAGTTGACTGACTCGCTTTAATACTGATCATCAAAACTACCTCCTTGTCTCTTGTATCCTCAGACCACCAGCTTTGAGGAATGGCATCAACAGAATCTCCTAATGACTGGCTATCCTCATGACGAACTAAGATCTCAGTGGCTTGATCAGGGTTGATGATGCCAGCCACAGGTGTGACCTGAATCAGAGAATCATTAGGTGGCATTTCTTGCAGTAAAGGCCCATTTTCAGTTCCAGAAAAGTTTATGTTAAAGCAAAGGAGACTGACAAAGCATTAGATAGATTAGGAATCAACTAAGAGAAAATGGACTTGCTTGGCTGGTCAGATCTGATTAATGCTTTCCCCATCAGTTTTCTTTCTAACTATATGCATATCAGAATGAAGGGACACCCTTTCATCCAAGTTCTCTATTTTAGTCTCTTTTAGTAACATCTTAACTCCCTAACATATCCTGTATGACTAGAGAAGAGGTAATACTGTTCAATATTTCCATGAGCATCCATTTGTTGTTTCATGTAGGATGAGAAAGTATAAACCCAAATTAAGAGCATCTAGGAAATGAAGTATAACCTCAAGCCACCTGGGAAAACCAAAGGAACCTCTGGGATGATACTCTGATGCTTGCCCATCCTCTACGGCAGTGGACTGACCACAGCAGGTCAACTGGAAGAGAACTTTGTCTTCTCTACTTCTGTTGGAAATTTTAAAGCTGAATGTGTCCTGATTCTGAAGAACAATTTGGGTGGTGCTAACATCTGGCTCTGGGATATAATGTAGTTCTTCCAGTATAGACTTGATTCTATCATTGTTCTGGAAAATATTCCCAAACTCTTTGTCTCCTTACTGATCTATCAATATGAGCAAGTTCAACATCAAACTTGCACCTTACAGGTTTATGATCACTTTCTGTTACTTCCATGCAACCCTCGTACCTATCACGTACCAGAGAAGTTTCAAGGTGGAGCGAGAAAAGTAAATATGAAGAACGCCCCGAAAAAAAAAGACCTACTATATAATGGAGGCAACAACAGGGCACCCTAAAATGCACTCCACAGCAGTACTTGACCGGTTGTCTCAATACAATACTCGATCACACCAAGCTGGAATTCGTTTCTTCTCTCCAGAGTCATATCCTAAAGTGGAAAAAGGAAAGTATTGTCAATGCTTTTGGTTAGCTCATGCATTATGTAACTCCAAAAGCACAATCTTAAATTGGTCCTTGAAACAAACCCTTGTCATCATTATCCTTACCAAAATGAAAGAAAAAAAAGTTCAGTCACATTCTATATCATTACAAACATGCCTCACCTCCTAATCCTGGTTTCCCCCTTTCAAACTTGTAAGTTGGAGTAAATCTGATGATTGCTTCGCACATTTCTTGGGAAACTTTTCCAGATTTCATTTCTGCTCTTAATAGATCTCTCTCTCGAAGCCAATCAAAGCTTCTTTGCTAGACGAAGTCCCTTGCTTCGTCATAAGATATCCCGAAAAGACGATAATTGAAATCACCAAAGAAAATCACCATGTCAGCTTCAGCAAGGTCAAGCTTTCCCTCATCAGAATTAATTGCTGCAGCCTGTTGTAGATGAGAAGGTGTCACTTGAACTGAATTAGACTGTAAAATCACTTGAAAAATAGAATAGGAATTGCACATTCATACATTTGTACCACGAAGCATTTGAGCAGCAGATGAAACGCCAAATGCAAGAGAGAGGACCCATGGCAAGCCAGAAGAGTAAAGCAGCCATAGTAAATATGTGGAGAAGACAACAGTGCAATAGAAAAACAGGTATCGCAGTATACCAGCAACATTGTTGAGAAGGTTAGAGTATTGTAAGTGTGTAACATGACGGAATTATGCAAGCCATTTCATTGTTCCCCTTATAAAGGCAAGAAATAATAATTTAGTAGAGCAAGCAGCTTTATGTCTTGAGCATCAGTGGTATGAGTTCTAATGTAAACAAACCAACATGGCCCAGCGTTATCAAGAAAAGGTTTTGTTTCCTTAGTCTTTCTTGTGCACTTTTTTTTAGTCTATTTAGTCTATCTGAGCGGGCTTGGTTGGCAGGGTCAGGGTCTTTCGCATTCTTATCTAAAAAAGAGTAAGAGGGTGGTTCCCTCAATTGTGGCATCGCCTTCATCATCCCTCGGACATATTGATGAGCTTTTGGACAATTCGATATGAGCGAACTCCGAAATCATCAGACTGTCTGTTATTTTTGATACAAGTTAAATAATATCAGGGAGAAAGGTACCTTTTTACCAATTGCACGTCCTAAACCACATGCAACTGCTCCAACATCAAGGTCTCCAACATGTTTTCTGAGAGATTTTCTCACCCTGAGTTAAATATTATTGATGCAGAAAATGAGTAAAAAAGTACAAATAGGTTTAGAGCTTGAGGGAGAACTATTTCACCCCAATTCAGCTACAAATATGATGCTTTATGAAGGATGCAGTCCTTAGGATGTATAGTTTGGGACTTCAGCTTACAAAGAGAAAACAGATCACTAAAAGATACATTCACAAGCTCTTACCAGATAGCAATAAGCAATGCAGCTAGTTGCCTTGATCTTACACGTTCGAAAGTTGATCCTTCATCCAATGCCTTCCCTATTGAGTCCTGCCACCATTGCCCCATCGCACTTCCTTCCAATCCTACCTACAGTTTTGACATGAGTGATAATGCTGTGCACATGACACAAGACTAGGAAAGTATCAGGCTACACTATCCGCATGTGCGCCAGATTATGTATTCCCTAATATCAATACTATCATAGCAAAAGTCAACAAATGATTGACTTGGAAATATCAAAAGTGATGCAAATTGAGTAAACCTACACCATTTCTTTCAAATTGAAGTCAAGCATTAAAGACATTTAGTACACAACTTCTTTAGTCAGTAATTGTTTTATAAAATGCACAAGTTCCTTCTGTGGATCTGGAAATTTTACTCACCAATCAGACACAGGAAAATACATCTATGGTAGAGCATCTTAGTGTTGGCTATTTTGTGCCCTCCAATCTCTTGATCATGTTTCAGGGATTAGCTGAGCAAGTAGAGACACAGCATCAAGGAAAAAGATCAACGAAAGCACAGAACTACTTGTAGATTGCAACACGTTATCATTCTCTCATGAAAGTAAAGCCTGTTAACTCTTTAAGCTACCAGGATTCTTGACTTCTTTTCTTCTAAATAACAGACTGATCAAGTTCTCTATTTTTTTTGTTTTTGTTTCTGGGTCCATTTTCGGCCAAATGGCACAACTACTGGTTGCATACGGCTTTAAAATTTCTTATATAGCTGGACCTCCTGTAACATGTTGAAGGTGAAATAACTTACAGTTTCTTTTGCAGCAGACATTGCAAAAAAACCAGCTCCCATTTCGACTTCTTGTAACCCAACGACTACTATTTCCAACATCTGAAACTGCCGAACCAAGCCAAGCTGCAAGCTCTTCCTGCGAAACTCTTCCCTGACCAACATTCCAGGTACCAACTAAAATCCGAAATTTTCTTTTCTGGTGTACAAATGTTCTTTCTCAGCTAACTCTGGTCGTATTATTTTATCAATAGGTCCTGGAGAGGCAAGACTCCATCCACGTAAACCACCATGAGTAGCCAAGCTGAAGAGATAGTTATCCCCAACTACCATTTTTACTAGAGGCCCGTTGTGAGCAACCCAACCAGCTAGCAAGTTTCCTTCGAGATCCAGCATCTGTATCATGCCACTTACATAGCCAATCCATATTCGAGAACCATGAATGCATAAGCATAAAACAGCACAAGGATGGTGATGGAAATCTTGCAAACGGTTTCCATTTCCATCCTACTGCACAAGTAAACCATTTGAACACCCACTCCAAATCATTCCATCAGCTGCAATCACAAGGGCTTCTGTTTTCTTACTGTCTTCTGCAAATGCTCCTGCCCCCTTTGTAGCAACTCGGTGAACAGCTTCTGCTGCTCCCATTATAGCATTACGTGACCGCTGCAAAAAGCTACTTCCTTGTGACTTTTCTTTTTTAGATTTTGGTACAAACTTGGTATTCATCTCATCCTCTGTTGCTTGGTCTTGCACTGATGACATGTCAACTCGATTTTCAATTTGACCTTCTGCATTGTAAACTTTAAGGAGTTCCCTTTACGTGCATCCCTGCAGTTTCCCAACTATCAGGGTAATTAGGAGTGATGATTTATTAGCAAAGGAAGTCTTCGCCTATTCTCTTAACTAACTAATGAATAAGAAATGCACACATAATCATTCAGTTGGAAGCAATAAAGAGGAATCTTGATGCAATATAATTGCTCTGATATCAACTGATGCAATATAAAAAAAAAACGAAAACAAGAAAACAAAGATAGGAGCAAGATGCTTAATGAACTATCAAAACAACAAGTAGGAACTAGTCTATTTACCTTCTTGATGAAGTCACGGAGTACCTATACTATACGAACAGCCCTCAAGACAACAATGGTTTTGCAAACTGTTCGATCAAACAAGGAACGAGTTCAATTTTGAATCACACCAAAATTGGACAAGTTAATTCACACGATTTTGGGAGCAATGTGCTGCCGTTTTTTGATTGAAAATAATGTCAAAAAGGTGTCAAAATAATGAAGTGTTTAGGCTTATGTAGAATGAGTCTTTACCTAGATCAACTAGAAAAAGAATAACTAGTTAACCTAAATCAACTAGGAAACAACTAATTAACAAAAAGGCCACAATTTGGCTAATTTAAAGAATAGTCACGCAGGACCCCTTAAGTAAGAATCAATGTCTTCTACAGCAACACAATAATACAACATAAACACAAATGTACATCTTCAACACAAGATTCGTCCATAGCAAGATTTATGGACGCTTGGCTCTTCTCCAAGGCTAACCAACGCCTTGTCTTGTCGTATCCAACATTGATGGCATGAACGTAACTTGATCAGGTTGTCCTGCATCAAACCTACCATAACGAGAAGGATGCTGATCCAGCTGCCCACACTTTTGCTCTTATATGATCAGACAACAAGCACTTCACATCAGAAGATGAGATGTTACAGACACCATTAACTGTAACTTGGCTCCTAAGGTCAATGCATGACCTTTCCACAAGTAAAGCAGCCATGTGTTTTTCTTCCGGTGATAGAGAGAGATTTTTCAGCAGATTCCCATGGCCAAACTCTAATGTTACCACCCTCGGACCCTGACCATATATCACCTGGATATGCAAGTAAACAGTCACAAAAGCCGTCTACAAAGAAAATTAGGAACAATATATTCACCATTAATGTGATCTTACAACTGAGGTTCTCAACTACCAGTAAGACAAAATAACACATAATCAATGATGTAGCCGCAAGCCGGCAACTAAATGAATAAAAGTTCCAAAGTATAACCTGGGAAATGTAATTTCAAAATAAGCATTCAACAAGTGTTCTTGATGATTATTGTGAGACTTCATGTACAAAACTTGCAGCTATAGAGAAATTATGGAGCAGAATGACAAAGCGACCTTGTGTGCAATCAGCAAAAAAGGACAATTGAAGGTCAATTAGCGGTCCGGATAACTGGCTGGCTGGTAATCTCAGCAT
The DNA here is from genome assembly GCA_002018475.1 of Nicotiana obtusifolia. Classification (NCBI taxonomy): domain Eukaryota; kingdom Viridiplantae; phylum Streptophyta; class Magnoliopsida; order Solanales; family Solanaceae; genus Nicotiana; species Nicotiana obtusifolia. Next base: position 15,312 of record MCJB01038711.1, read on the forward strand.
CAAGAAAGACACTTGGCCTAGCATTATTTTCGATGTCAAAGTTACTAAATGCCCAAATGAAACTTCCGGTCATATGTACCATGCAAGCACATCAAATAGTTAGGATTCGAGAACCTTGTCTTGATCAACATTGTTACCACAAAGGAAATAAAAGATTCTTACTCTCTCTTTACGAGCAAAAAAGCTCTTTATTCTTCTCCTATGTCCTAATTTCCAAGGGCTGCTAACTAGAAATGATTTAACCTAACCATAAGCTAACAGAATCTAGGAGCTTACATATTTTAAGTTCAAAGGTGCACAAACAAGAATTTCAATAGGCTGATTAATCATAAACATTGATCGGGATCACAGTTTTCTTTTTCAAAAATGAATTACAAATGTTAGCAAGGAAAGGTTGGTATTACCATAAGAAGACATGACCATAGAAAGAACAGAACCACGATGAGCCTGCCAGGAGAGGCCTTCCTTGAAAGGAGATTCATCAGAATTTGATTGGTCCATCTTCCAGGACCTAATCTTGCCATCTTTGTGTCCACTCCATATCAACCTACTCCCACTATCAACCATCAAGCATAATGTGGGTGTTGTATTTGCCGACTCGTGAAATGGTGCGGTATCCTCATCTCCTTTCCTTGCTCTTTCCCCAATTCCCATTCCTGGCTTATACTGATCTGAAAAATTCCATACTCTTATCCCACATTCTAGTCCTGCCCATAATTGTGTCTCTGTACAGGCTATCGTCCTAAAAAAATTTCAACCTGTATTCAGGTTAATTTTTGTTACTATAAATTGGGAAAAGAAAGAAAAAGATTTTTAAACACACAAACACAGAATGAAGAATGCTAAACAAAATACACACACTTTTTAGTTCTGATTCTTCTGACAATCAAACAAAAATGACATCAAACTTATGGAAAGTTTTGCTCAGCAGTAGTGTTTAAGAAACAAATGAAATCTAGCTTCATCACTGCTCTTCTATTCCATATCCTATCTCATTTCCTCGACAAACAATAAAAAAGGGGTGGATATTTAAGACCTCAAATGTATTATTTTTTGGGTTTTGAAAATAGAAACAAGTACAACTTGCATCTGTTGAAATTATAGTTTAGACTATTTTAATTAACCTTAACAAGTTTAACTATGTTCCATTTTATCCTAAACATTAAACAAATTGATAAATTAAAAACCTCTATAAAGAAAAGAACATCATGAAAATAAGCAATTTTTAACACTACTTTAGCGCCGGCTCAAGTCATTTCACGCTGAAAAAGAAAGGACACTTCTTGAACGTGTAACCATCTCTCAACTAACATAGCCTCCTCCGTCCCTCTAGTCCGATGAGAATCGGAGTAGTAAAGGTATTGCACTAAGAGTTTACTCGTAAAATAGTACATTTAAATTTATTTGTAATTTCTAAACAAGTGAATTAATTCGATCCTGAAATAAAAATATAATTGACGAAATATGTAGCACTTAGCCTTGATAGGAGGACGAAATGACATAAATAGGTAGTGAAGCCTGCGGGAGCAACAGTAATAAGAACAAGAATATAAAGTAAGAAGATAAAATTGAATAGAGCTTTGAGTAGATTGTAGTATTAGTTTGTCTGAAATTATCCTTACAATGATAACAAAACTCACTATTTATAGCTACGTCTAGGAAATGAGGTCCTAAAATCGTGCCCTTCTTTAATGTCAATTATGGAGGCCATTGATGAAGATGTAACAGTGAGCATAAATGTCAAATTCCTTGTAACGAGCAACGTATTTAATGCTGTAGAATATTCTCCATTAAATTCTACCTAGCGAAGAGGATTTATTGCATCCTTATGAGCGTTATTCTTTCCGGTGACAGACGGGACCGTTGCCTTTGGTTTTGGCTATCCCCGTCTTAAGTTCCACGTGTCTCTCTTTTGGGAGGCCACGTAGCATAGCATATTTTATCCTATACCAATTGTCCCTCTGCTTTCCGGTGACATAACTTTGTGTCACTAGAAAGTTGGTAGAAACACTCTTTTGGCGGGAATTACTATGATCCCCTCTGAAGGCTTCTAACGGTTGATTAGACGCACGTCTCTCTGCATTTAATACCTTGAACACGCGTCATCCCACGATTCAGTACAACTTTTGCCAATTATCGAGGTAATCATAGCCATGAATTTAGCCGCCAAAACTTTTACTTATACGCATCAACCTTCTCCCCTTATACTCCATTGTTTTTTAAGTTTTCTAAAACCTTTCTTGCTGTTAATAAACCTTTCTTTAACTCTCTTCAAATACAAAAGCTTTTCTTTCATCCAAATGGCTTCTTCTTCACAGAACGTTAGCTTTTCAAAGGGCAAGAACAAAGTCGAGGATGCTGCTCCTCCACCGTGGATTCTATCACTCCTAAAAGTCTTGTTACAACAAAAGACTTCGAAGAGAAATTCCCTTCGTCTCTCCTCACACATGGGCTGTTGGCAGATATCCTTCTTTCATCCGTTTTTCTAGTATTCCTGTTGTGAAGGAAGACTGCCGCTGCCATGATTTGGATATTGTTGCTCCTGATCTATCGGAGCGAGTGTAAGGGTTTTACATATTTTTACACGTATCCCTTTACTTTAGGTGCGTTCTCTTTGAGTGGAGAGCTTGACTTTGTTATTTCGGAGTTCTGCCTCTGCTATCAGGTATGTTTGGCACAATTAAGTCCTTTTGTATGGAGGACGATTGCCTGTCTTCGGCGCCTGTGCCAATAGACGAGAGAGGAGCTATCTTTAGCTCATGTGATGAATCTTTATTCCCCCAAAATCTTCTGCAGGGGAATGATAAATTTCAGCAACATGGCCATCATGCTCTATTATCTAGCATGGATGATGACAACGATCGTGGGTGGATGGAACGGTTTGTTGCAGTTGACACCAACGACATCATTCCGGCAATGACTTCATCCTTTCCGAAAGCATGAACTGCACTCGTAAGCTCCTTGTTTAATATTTTTTAATTAGGTATTCTTCTATACCCGTATTGATCCTCTATCTTTCGCCTGTTTCAGCAACTCGATGGGTCGCACCGATGGTTAAAGGCTTGGACCAGTAGGTCTTGAAGATCTTGGATGTCATTACACCTGAAACCTGCACGTGGAAAGAACTGGCCCTTAAATACGGGTGGAAGGCCAAAAACCATGGTAACTTAGACTCACCTTGTTTTAGTTTTTTATGTGAAGAAATGATTGGACCCTCCTATCTTTTCTCTGAAATCAGGTCTACCCGCGGGCTCTGTTGTTGTCCCCGAGGAGGACATTTTGGCTGACCTTGCTGACGCGGCGAGGCTGCTTTAGAAGGCGCTTACTCGAACAAGTGTCTCCGGGCCTGCTTCGGGCACAAGTGTTTCTTTACGGACTCCCTAGTCAGAGGACAAACAACCAAAAAGAAGACTTCCTCCGCGGCCGGGGAAAAGAATAAGAGGGCGAAGACTGTTGCCCCGAGTCGTCTTCGGTTGTTGTGGTGACTAGCCCTTCTCCCAGGCCAGTCATAAGATACTGTGATGATCAACAATGATGAAGAAGCTAGTGATGGGGGAGCTTCTCTACATAGAAGGCGATGATCCTCATCAACTCAACAGAATGCTCAACCTGTCGAGTTAGTTACACAATCCGAGGACGATGTCCCGACGCTCGGGGGGAAATATAATATGGTGGAAAATGCCAACTCCCACTTCAGTATCCAGTCGTCGTTCCTGGTATTTTGGGGCTGAGTACCAGGTCCCTTCCGTCCTCGGCTAACAAGCAACAACAACCAGCACTGCGTTTGCTATAGCTGCTTCTCACTATTCAACTCCATCAGCTTCATCTCCATCTTTACCAACACCAGCAACTGCTACATCATTTTTACATTTATCCACTCTTCCACCAGCAACTGCTACATCATCTCCACCGGTCGCACCTGATCACGAAGAAAGTGTTCCTCTTCCCTAGTCCCCAGTTCATGGGAATTTGGGACAAAATTATGCTGCCCCTTCCGAAGATCCACAAAGGAGGAGGAATGTTACTCTTTCGGTCTCTACCGGATGCAACTTGCTATCTCGGTTGGTGGACCTTGCTAATTATCTGAAGCCTTTGGCTTCAAAGAAAGATTAGAAAAAGATTCAGGCACTCTCGAGAGAGTGTTTGTTGAACAACGCTATGCATAACGTCGCAACGGTATATTTCTTTCTTCATTTGTTATTTCTTCTATTTTTGCCTGAACATATCCTGAGTTTTGCCTTTTTTGCTTTGTAGGCCAACTTTTTCGCTTCCGAGGGCCTTCAGAGGTTGATTCGTGAGAAGGAATAAATTACCTCCACAAGGGATCAGCTTTTGGCAGAGGGGAAGCAAAGTGTCGCTCACCTCTCAGAACTAGAAGCCAAAGCCACCGAGGCTGTTGTATTGGAGGCTCGTTCGCAGCAAAGCGAGCAAGAAGTGGAGACCTTTAGCCAAGAGATTGCCCTACTGAGGGTTCAATTTGAAGAGGCTAAGGCCAAATGGAGTGAAGTTCATAATGTCGTTCTTGCTGCATCCGATCATGAGGCTGCCTCCGCTGAAAGATTGACTAACTTAGAGGCAGCCTTGAACTCCAAAACTGAAGAGCTTGCTGCTGCGCGGGCGAAACATGCCCAGCTGGAGGAGAAGTATAGGAAAACCATCGAGCATAATAGGCTCTTTGGTTCAACTGTCTGCGACCTTGATGTTAGCCTCAGATCCGTTAGATCCGCCCGGGAAAGCCTTTCTGCTGAGGTAACCCAACTCAAAGAAGACCTTAAGCGCCGAGCGGCTTCCCTCGTCGTTGAGAAAACTTAAGTTATGTACAGCATGAGGAGAAAAACCTTGGAAGAGGCCAAAGCTAGTATCATTGACTTTGATGCTGAAATTGCTATGACCTGTGAGCTTGAGTTGGCAGCTAAAAACGGTCTCTCGGCAGACCCTGCTGCTTCCGGTTCCGGTGCCAAAACTTCGGGAACTGAAGAGGAAGCGGAAGAAAAATATGTTGAAGGCCAAAATGTTGAGCCATAGGCGGATCTATACACTTCCCCTGGGGGCGCGGACACTTCTCTTCCCCCAGGTTCCGGAGATGATGTAGTTTAGCTTTTCTTTTATTTTTCCAATTCTTGCATCTGTGCCATTTTGGCATGTTCTTGTATAAAAATATCTTTTTGCTCAAGTATTGTTTGAGTCTTTATTTTGTTTGAACATTTATGCAAGTCTTAATCTTTGCATTCTCTTCTTTTTGCTTAAGAGTTTTGCCCAAGTTTTACTGTTTGCGTCTTATTATGTGAAGCCTTGAGTGTATTTTTTCTGAAAGCATTTTGATTCCGGGAATGAGTTCTTCCGAAATCAACCCTTTTACATGAGGATTTTTATAAGAGAAAGCCCTTTTATGTTTACGACGCTCTTAAAGAGGACGTCTCCTATTTATTACGGCACTAGCATTTGAAGTACTTGTTTAACTTTCAAATGACAAAGTTAATTCATCATTCAGACAAGAAACAAGATAAAAGCAAAAGGAATTGATTTTATTCCTTCTATTTTCAAAAAGTACATAAGCATTTGTTATGCTGAAAAAGAAATTGCCATTACTTGTGGCTAAATAAAATTGCCATTACTTGTGGCTAACTTGTACAACTTATTTCTACGAGGCTGGCCGCACAGTCCCCAGTCCCGATGATACAACTATGTTTCTGATTTTTGCTTCCTGGTCGACGTGGCAGTCATTGTTGCCGTCCTCATATCGTTACCCCCAGTGTTTGAATGCGAAGAATGTGAATTAGAACACTGGAAGCCTTGTACCTTCGAGGATCCCACTAATGAATTGTTAGATAATCCTTAACTCGGTAACACACTTTACTTCCCATCAGGAATTCATGCTATCGAGCGAAGGACTATCTAACAACCCTCTAGTGGTTTGTACTTGTAAACGGTCGGGTAACCTCTGCTCGATAGCAAACTTAGCTTCTCAGTGGGAATTTTGCTATAGAGCAAAAGATTATCTAACCGTCCCAGAATGGATCTTTGCTTGTGTAATTTTCTATTAAAGGTCTTATTGTTGCTGTTGGAGCTTTCTTCGTAGTATGCTTTCTGTTGCAGCCTCGTTAAAAACCTTGCCAGAAAAACCCAATTGGGACAAAAGCTGGACGAAGGGAAAATAGTGCAGCATATACTTTCAATTCAGGTGATGTTCATCAGCAATAATATCTTTTGAGGTGTGCCACGTTCCAGTTTCTAGGCAACTTTTCTCCATCTTGGTTCTCTAATTCATATGAACCTTTCTCGGTGACAACTGAAACCCGGTAGGGGCCTTCCCATGTTGGACCTACTTTCCCTACGTTGAGCTCCCGAGTGCTTTGAGTTACTTTCCTTAGGACCAAGTCTCTTATTTTGAAATAATGGAGGTTGGCTCTTTGATTATAATACCGCTCCAAACCCCCGATGTCGATTCCGACACCATTATTGCCTCTTAGGTTGCCAGAGACAGTAATCCCGAACTGAAATTGGCCACAAAGTCAGCCAAGACTTGTGACTTAATTGCAGTCCTTGGTTTATATTTTATGTAGAATTCACCCATTTTGACGGCCCATTTGGCCAATCTACACGATAGATCGGGTTTGTGAAGGATGTTTCGCAAAGGAAAAGTGGTCACCACGGCTATCGGGTGACATTGGAAATAGGGCCTCCACTTCCGTGCGGTGACTATGAGAGCTAAGGCCAGTTTCTCCAAATGTGGGTAGCGAGTTTTTGCTCCAGTTAAAATTTTACTAACTTATAAATGGGAGATTGCATACCTTCGTCCTCAAGGACTAAAACTACACTTAATGCGACTTCCGAGACCGCGAGGTAGACTAACAATATTTCACCTTCTTTTGGTTTCGAAAGCAACGGAGGGCTTGACAAGTACTTTTCCAAATCTCTCAAAGCCTGCTGGCACTCCGGGGTCTTTCGAAATTATTTTTTGTTTGAACAGTGCGAAGAAAAGTTGACATTTTTCTGATGAACGGGAAATGAACCTGCTCAAAGCTGCCACTCTCCCCGTGAGCCTTTGGACTTCCTTTTCACGCTTGAAAGTTGGTTCGGGATGTATTCGATGGCCTTGATCTTATCGGGGTTTACCTTAATTCCTCTTTGCGATACCAGAAATCCCAGAAACTTACCAAAGCTGACCTCGAAAGCACATTTCTCGAGGTTAAGTTTCATATTATGCTTCCTTAGGATGTCAAAAGTTTCTCGCAGATGTGTAAGGTGATCACCTGCATTTAAATACTTAACAAGCATATAATCTATATAAACTTTCATAGTTTTTCCTATTTATTTTTCAAACATCTTATTCACGAGCCGTTGATAAGTGGCTCCAACGTTTTTCAACCCGAAAGGCATCACATTATAGCAATATGTACCGAAATTCATTATAAACAAAGTCTTTTCCTGATCCTCCGGGTTCATCTAATTTGGTTGTATTCGGAATAAGCATCGAGGAAACTCATTAACTCGTGCCCGGCCGTAGCATCAATGATCTGATTGATGTTTGGCAGTGGGAACGAGTCTTTCGGGCACGCCTTATTCAAATCTTTATAATCTACACACATGTGAAATTTATTGTTCTTCTTAGGAACTACTACTACATTAGCTCGCCAGTCTAGATACTTTACCTCTCAGATCAAATCGATATTAAGTAAGCAATTTACCTCTTCTTTGACGAATTTATTCCTGGCTTCGGCAATAGGGCGTTTCTTTTGTCTTACTGGAGGTATATTGGGGAACTTGTGTACGGATACCTCCATCGGGATACCTATCATATCCGCATGCGACCATGCAAAACAATTGGCATTAGATTTAAGAAATTTAATAAAGCCAGTCCTGAGCTCGGGTTGCAGTCCTGTCCCCAAGTGGAATTTCCTTTCTAAGATCTCTTCGAACAACACAACTTGCTCAAGCTCTTCCGCTGTGGATTTCGTTGCATCTGTCTCCTCTGGAACCTGGAAATACCTTGACACCTGATAAAATTCCGATGTTTCTGCCCCCGGGCGAACTTCATCTAGTTCGGGAGTGGGCGTCAGTTCCTGTAATTACTATGCTGCGTGTTCCTTTCCTTTGCTACTGGAGATCAAAATTGCAATTATCTCCCTTGCCGCTGGTTGGTCACCCCTTATTTGTTTAACTCTTTCGGGCATTGGAAACTTCAGCAATTGATGAAATATAGATGGTACAGCTTTCATCTTGTACAACCATGGCTTTCCCAGAATAATTTTATATCCCACATCATCATCTACCACTTCGAAAAGAGTTTTTTTCATTACTCCTTCGGCATTTGTGGGTAACAAAATCTCTCCTCGGGTTGTCACGCTTGCAAGGTTGAATTCAGTGAGGAGTTTTGTGATTGGAATGATGCTTCCGTTGAGTTTAGCTTGCTCCAATACTCTTCATTGTATGATATTGGCTGGACTTCCTGGATCCACTAGAACACGTTTAATCTTAAAATCTAGCACATTTAAAGAAATTACCAGTGCGTCATTGTGCTGCAGCAGCAATCCGTCTGCGTCCTCCTCCGTGAAAGTGATATCGTCTTCGACGACTTCCCGGAGCCTTTTTCTATGGGTTATTGATACTTTCGTCTTTTTTTCTATCAAAAAGGTGACCACGTTTCCCCCCAAAGATCATGTTGATCGTTTGTCGAGGGGGATCTTCTCCTGCTTCGAGGGTTCCGCATTGTCCCGGTTACGACCATAATTATTCTTAGCTCGGTCACTCAAGAATTCTATGAGATGACCATTCTTCAATAGCGTTGCCACTTCTTCTCGGAGGTGTCGGCAGTCCCCTATTCGGTGGCCATTCGTCCCGTGGTATTCACAACATAAGTTGGGATTCAGTCCCATTCAAGCAAGCTTTCCTTCAATTTTCGGGAAGCGTCTGAACTTCTCGGATTCAGTACCTTGGTGAATGCGTTAGCCGCCCATTCATCCGGGATAGTCGGGAGCAATATTCTCTCCTTCTGGAATCGGGTAATGAACTTTCGTAGCAACTTAGACTCTCCTTGTGCAATCCTGAATATGTCAGTCTTTCGGGCCTGTACTTTTCTGGCCCTGGTATGAGCCTTGATGAAAGAGTCTGCGAGCATCTCAAAGGAGTCTATGGAATGCTCGGGCAATAGTGAACACCACGTTAAGGCTCCCCTCATGAGAGTCTCTCCAAATTTCTTCAGCAAAACAAATTCAATTTCATGAGGAGCTAAATCATTTCACTTTACCACCGTTGTATAGGTGGTAATATGCTCCTGAAGGTTTGAATTCCGTCATACTTTGGCACATCAGGCATTTTAAACCACTTCGGGATTAATTCTGGTGCCACACTTGGCTTGTATGGCAATTGAGCATACTTCTTTGAGTCCGGACCTTTCAGCACCGGTGGTGATCTCGAAATTTGGTCCATGCAGGCGCTCCCTTTCCTCATAAACCGTAAGAGTTCATTCTTGAAGGGATCATTTTCGTTATTGGGGCCGAATTCGCTCCCCCCAACCCCATCGGAGCCAACTTCGCCCCTCGGGGTGTTGTTGTCGACCCTCTGTACTGTTTGATTTGCGAGAGCACTGGGAGGAACCGGATCTCGTCTATTCGCATTATTCGAAGCCCCCGACAGCGTCTGCTTCAACTCCTTCATAACCTTATCCTGTCGCGTGAGGTGGCTTAGAATAATCGCGTATTGTTCTTGTAGGATTCTTACCTCGTCAACGACATGTTCCTCCTTAACATCATCGGGAGTTATCTCCCGAACAATTCGAGGATATTTCCTGTCATGCACCAGCGTGGCGTCATTCCCCTCATTGTGGGTCTCATTGATTGAATCCTCGAAATGAGGTTGATCCCCTCGAACCTAAGGATTATGCATATTGTTAACACCGTTATCTGCTATTTTTTATAATTTTTTCTAAGACAAAATAATCAAAACACATTAGTAAAAAAGGCAAGGATCAATTTAATTGCACGACTGTCTAGGCCCCACGGTACGCGCGAAACTGTTTACCCATGAGAAGGTACAGTTGAATTTATACATGGTTTCTAGACAAGTGAATTAATTTGATCCTGAAATAACAAGATAATTGAAGAAATATATAACACTTAGCCTTGATAAGAAGACAAAATAACAGAAATAAAGACTCTGGTAGTGAAGCCTCCGGGCGCAATAGTAATAAGAACAAGAACAAAAAATAAGAAGATAAAATTGAATAGAGCTTTGAGTAGATTGTAGTATTAGTTTGCCAGAAAATTCGTGTCCTTACAATGATAACAGAGCTTACTATTTATAGCTACGTCTAGGAAAGGAGGTCCTAGGATCGTGCCCTTTTTTAATGTCAATTATGAGGGCCATTGATGAAGATGTAATGGTGAGCATAAATGCCAAATTCCTTGTAACGGGAAACGCACTTAATGCTTTGGAATTTTCTCCATTAAATGCAACCAGGCGAAGAGTATTAATTGCATCCTTATGAGCGTTATTCTTTCCGATGACAGACGGGACCGTTGCCTTCGGTTTTGGCTATCCCCCGTCTTAAGTTCCACGTGTCCCTCTTTTGGGCGGCCACATAACATAGCATATTTTACCCTATACAAAGAGTGCGGCCTAGTGGTTAATGAACTGGGTTGAGAACCATCAGGTCTCGGTTCAATCCCACTTGAGATAAAAAATAGTAGGTGGTTTCTTCTCATCTATTCAAGCCTTGGTGAATAGAGTTACCAGGTACCTGTTGTTAGTGGGAGGTAGCAGGTCAAGGTATGGGCAAGTTGGCCTGACACCATAGCTAAAAAAAAGTGTAGTAAAGGAATTTTCACCCGTTGTCCATCGTCAGACCTTTAGGTCCTAACACCCTCCGTGGACGAATGCTTAGGTTTTCGGGGCACTGGGTTCTGACTCAAGCTCAAAAGGAAAATGAATATTGAGAATTTATATCATGGACATGACTCCGACAAATTTGAGATTAAGGCATACATATCTAGCAGTAGTACATATAATTTCCTCACTTGGGTTTCTCGTAGGGGGTGAGGACTGAGCTCATGGCAAGATGGACGAGAGGGATGAACAGAAGCACGAGTTGGCACTTTGAAAATCCCAACTCCACTACCACCTCCAACAAACTCTAGCAATGGTTGGTTCTTTCCTTAATTAACATTATCTGACACATCTGCCATCATCATCCCGATACCTGCATCAAACACCTGCCCTGACGTTGAAATATAAGGATAAAAATCTTCGTCACTATTATAAGAATCATCATTTTATATTAACCCATGATTATTGTTATCGATGAGGTTAGTGGGAATATCAAAGCTGTGAAGTCAGAGCGGGTGGTAACGCTTGTGGTGAGTTCCGGTGTTGGTACGGAGCTGGTGGCTGTACGAATGAGCTTTTTTACGCGGTGCTGGCTCCACGCACAGACCTTCCAATGCATGTTTTTCATCATCCTCCAATTTTTCTTCATCCATGTAATTAATTGAAAGGGAAAAGCTTTATGAAATTTTCTAAACGTGAACTAATTAAGATTGAAGAAAATGGGGATATGAGAGAAATGTGTGTGAAGGAGAGAGAGGGTTCATGACTTTATTGACCTGACCAGAAAAAAAGAAGTTTTTCAAATTTTTATGATACTTCTTAGTTGTTAATTGAATGAAATTGTAATGGGTATGAATTGACGTAGATGTGGAAGAGGAGGGCAAGTGGGTGTAGCGGACATGCATGAGAAGAAGAGAGAAGAGCGCGGAAGGTAGTTTTGAAGAGAATGGCAAAGCTTTTTGTTGGTTTTGTACGGACAAGAACATTTTGTCATTTTCTGTCTTCTCCCAGGTCTCACAGTTTGTGTATTTTCTAGGCGGCATTATGTTGCGAGAAGAATTTTTATTAGAGTTTAATACTCCTAATAACTGAAGTAGAAAAGATTTGAATTAGAGTTTACTATTGACAACGTATAAAATACTTGCATAATCCTTTAAATTACATAGAACAGATTAAGATTGTTATATTATCAACGTAGTTTAACTTGTCATAACAATTTTGTTACTACTATATTTTTTTCGATCAATTAATATTATCATAGTAATTTAACTCTAATCCCCGTATAGAGTAATTAATTTAATTGTATAAGCATTTTGTAGACTATTAGGGGTCGTTCGGTAGGCACTAATAGAAACTGAAAAAATCCGATTAGGAATACCAATAGAAATTGATTGGTCTATTATCAAAACCGATCTATTTTCGACCGATTTTATTTCGTCGGTATATGCATGGTTGGCAAATCATACCAACCAAAATTAGTTATTATTTCAGACCAACAACGGTTGAATGGTTCAACCAAAAGTTGACTACCTTTATTTGACATGCGACCTTGGGAAAATCAATATACCAACAAAAGTCGATTAGAACTTAAAAAAATATTATTTTTTTGTAAAATAGCAACCGATATTGGTCACTAAATTAAATTTAAATATTCTTTAAAAAGATGAAATACTTACTAATTGGTCAGTAGTGTTACAATATTCTTACGTAAAATTTAATTTTTCGACCAATTTCAATCGATATTCTTAATATTCGGGGCTTGAAAATTCCATTTATCGACCGACTTCGGTCGAAATTATGAATTTTTGGATTTTGCCTAATGTGTTTTCCGACCGAATTTGGTCGGAAGGTGGATGGTTTTCTTGAAAGAACTGGCAGAATATGGTTGCTTTAAAGCTACATGACCTTCAAAAAACAACCAAACAACCTAATGCAGCACTATATTGCTGCCAATCAACCATAAAATATCAAAATAACGCGTTATAATATTAACTGATCATAATACACCAATAACAACACGTTCTAATCTTCAATCAATTCCACAATATAAACTTTAAGTACAAATTTCCAATAACAAACAATATCAACAATATATATAGAGTTATTTGCAACAATTCAACATCAAACTATTCACAAATTCAAGAAAAAGTTTAGCAAACAAACACCATTTCAATAAGTGTTTTGTCATTATCTCCACTACTAGAAGCTTTATCGTCGGCACGGGCTGAAGGAACACGAGGAGGAGGAGTAGCCTCTGGGGAAGACTCACGAGATCGAAGAATCAAAAAAGCCCCACTAGCAAGAAAATTGGCCAGCTGATCCTAAAGGCTATGAAAATGTTCATCTCTCTTTTCTTCTCCAGTCTTTGACTGTTCAAGCTCGGCAGAAAGCTGCACGATCTTCTTCTCCATAGACAAAAGAGTCAACCTATCAAGTGCCTTGCCCTGTGAAGAATGATTAAAAATAAATATTATTGCATATCATTTTGTTTCACTTATGAGAATCTATAGTTGCGCATGACGCGCGTTGATGCTTTGTTCTCACATGATCAGTACTTCGCTCGAATACATGATCAGTGGATAAATTGAAAAACCAATTATATTCGATTAACCTAGAATATATTTTTGGTTACTTTATTTAACTTAGGACATGCATCATTAATCTTAAGTTTAAATGACTAGATGCTCTGGTATAATGAGTGACTTAGTAATTCTTGAGGGAAAATGTGTAATCGGTCGAGTCTTAGTATCTGTGTCCGTAACCAATATCCTAAATCACATTTAGAAAAAGATTATAAATTCACCCAATTTTATTTCACTTATGAGAATTTACACTTATTTATGACGCGCTTGGATGCTTTATTCTTACCTGATCTGTACTTTACTCGAATATTTGATCAGTGGATAAATTAAAAACTCAATTATATTCAATAAGCCTAGGATATATTTTTGATCACTTTATTTAACCCAAGACATGCATCATTCTTGATTTTAACTAACTAGACGCTCTGGCATGCTGAGTGCCTAGTAAATCTTGAGTTTTAATATGTGATGGATCGAGTCTATGTATCTGCATCCAACACGCTAAAATACATTTAAAAATAAAATATATAGTGCTAAAGGATGTAGTGCTATATTAGGACTTACGGTTAGTAGTACTCTCTCTCTCTCTCTCTCTCTCTCTCTCTATATATATATATATATATATATATATATATGATATTAACTTTATGTAGATTGTAAACTATAATGATCCATAAAATATTTGACCATGTTTTTGAACACAAAACTGAACAACTTCGGTTGGTTATATCAATAATATTTTTAAAATTATAATTGTTATGAAAAAAAACAGTTGAAAAAGGGCTGAATAAAGCAAATTATAGACGCCGACAGAAATCGGTCGATAATCTAGAAAAAATATTTATTTAATTTTTTTCCTACGTAATAAGAAAGTTTGACCAGCATTTGGTCAAAAAGTGACTACCTTTCCGACCGACTTCGGTCCCTATATTCAAACATGTCAGAGAAAGCATTTTTCAGATATTTTGGGGCCATAGTTACTGATCAACGGTGGTCCGTGTCTTTATTTTGAATTATTGCTTTGACTTTTATGATCGATTTGTATCTTTTTCGACCGATTTCGTGCGATTTGTCATACCGTCCAATTTTGGTCGGTAAGCCCTGGACCTGCCAATTTCTAGTAGTGAGGACATATTAGAAAAAATAATACATGTATATGTTTTAGTATTATTAATCTCTTGTTAGGTAGTGTAGCAATCCGATAGGTTGTTTTAATTTCCAGCACTCCGTTTCATGATTTGAGACCTTGAATAGCTTCATTTGAAATTTTATGACTTCTCTGCATGGTCCCTTTTAATTTCCGAAAAGCTTATATGTGTTTTGAAAGAAAAATTCCAATTCTTGAGTTTTTATGTTGATGGAGTTTAGCACGATTAATATTCTGGGTAAACAATCACATATCGGTATTTTGACGATTCTTGTAGGTTCGTATGGTGATTTTAGACTTGTACGTATATTTGATTTGGTTCCCGGGTCTTCCCACGTAGTTTATATAGGAGCTATAGCCGTTTCATTCCTATTCGGTGTTATGATGTTCCTTATTCAAATTGCAGAGATTCACGAAGAAGTATTGTGCTATTTACCAGTGAGTGGTATTATTTGACTGATCTTTTGGTGGGAGATGTTCTTTATTTTAGATCTGAGATCATTTCGGCTCTTATAGGTAAAAGTTAGAAAAATTTGAACTTGTGAACTTTGAAATTTTGGTTTGGTAGTTGATTCTCAGTTGTTGATGTTATTTTTATGTTTTGAGCTTTCGAGCGAGTTTCTATAAGGATTATATACTTGTTAGAATGTTTGGACTGGGGCTCGGGTGAGTTTCGGATTGGTTCCGGATATTTTACATGTGTTTTGCTGTTGCTGAACCTGCAGTTATTGCACATGCGATGACCAGGTATTGATACTTAATTTTCTCCTCTTAAATCCTATTCAGCTTCTTTTGGCTGTTCATACTTTTATAACCTTTAAGTACTATTTATGTTGCATTTTTTCGTACTATTACTCTATATTGCATGTTTAAAATAGTAATTTTATTATTACTTGATAGCATTTTAAAATGATCACTGCAGTAGATTGTTATATAAATAATTTTGTTATATACTTTATAAGTATTTTAATAAATAATTTAGGAAAAAACGTATTTTCATAAGTTAAATTATGCCGTAAGGTAGTCGGCGTGAGCTCGAAGGGTAAGAGTATCTTTGAGGATTGTCAGTATTTATACCATGTTTAATAAGTGTTAAGTATATGTTGGAAGAGGTTAGAAGCTAACCGAATCGAAAAGAATAAGTTTCGGCAAATTTTCACTGACTTATGGAGTGACTTACAATCGTACATTGGAGGTACATGTTGATGTTATAAACCGTACTTTTGGGGTAATAGTAGGAGTTTTTAACATGATACGAAGGTTTTGTGATGAGGCATTTGAATCGTATAATAGTCGTATGATAAGTATTGAAGTCAAGCAAGTTGTAAAATAAAAGTCGGCAAAAGTTATCACAAGATTCTAAAGTTTACTGGAATTTGGGTCTAATGTCATGGAACTTTTCTTCCAATATACTTGAATTTATGGGATGATCCACCTCTAAATTGCATTTCTACGTGTCTAGTTTCTAATTCATTAAACCGTTTGCCGATACGATGTCTGAGGAGAAAGATATTAGAGTTTTTGGCGAGACTGCGCATGCAACCCCTTTGGAACCGACTTGAGGAGGTGCAAACTTCTAAAAGTGTATATATTCAGGGGCTTCTCATTTTAATCTCATTTATCACTTGTTCCAAATCCTAAATACTTATAAACTAACTCTAAAACTTCTCATATGATCCAAGAGAAAAAACCAAGGCAAACAACATGAATCTAATGTCGGAGATCTTGTAGTGCTTGTGAGATTGTTGTTCTTCTTCTTATGGTAGATTTTGAGAATTATTCAAAGTTAAGTAACCTCAGATTTGGAGTTTTTCTGGTGGCTTAAGTAAGAACATGTCCCTTCTACATGTATTTGAGCTTGTAGAAATCATAGCTAGCTTGTACGGTTGAAACCCGTGAAATAAAAGTCAGAAATCATAATTGTGTTGTTGTTTCTTGTTGAACTATTTTGAGAATGTTCTTGTGGTATTTTATGGCTGGAAATTATAGTATAACCTGACTGTGTTGTTGTTATTTTTGACAAGTATGTGAAAGAAGAAAGGGTTTGAAGGTACAACTTTATTAGTCGTAATCGAGCTTGCCGCTTGTTGTATCATTGTTTTAGGTTGCAAGCTTATTAGAGAATTGGTGGTTGTTTTTGTGAATATTATGAACTTGAGCAATATGGAATAAACAGGGGAGATGCTGCCCTTTTGTTATAAAATAAGTTTATCATTTGATATTCGATAGTAGTACTATTTGTAGTGTGACGACAACGTCGTTTTCATTGTTGTAGATTAAGGTACGGCGAGTTGAGCTTATCGTGGTTGTTGGTAAGATTACTTTGCAAGGTATGTAAAGGCTATTTCACTTCTTTCGATCGCATGAATCCATAGTTAAGTAAGTTTCGAACATAGTATACCCAAGAAAAGTAATTCATAAAGATCCCATGCTGTGTTATTCCGTTTTGCTTTTGACGTAGCTATGTCTTGTTGGGAATTCCTATTCAGTTTAGCATTGTTCCATATCTAGTTGAGAAATAAAGAGTATACATGTGTCACTTACCGTATTACTATATGCCTACGAGGCTAGACAGATGCGTGCCCTACCTTCGAGGGCTAGACAGATGCCTTCAGAGCTATAAATTTGCCTACGGGGCTATATAGTTGCCTTCGGGGCTATACATATACACACCGAGCCTGTATGAGGTTGGACAATTTATTTCAGTATTACTTATACGATATGAGCCAGAGATTGGTAAGTATATTTCCAGATTATCATTGAATCCTTAGATTACATTCAATATATATGTACATCAATTAAGTTTCAATTTTAGTTATTCAGTTGCCTTACATGATCGGTACATTATTTCGTACTGACACCCCTTTTGCTGGGGGCGCTGCATTTCATGCTTGCAGGTCCTGACAGTCATAGAGATAGACCTTTGCAGTAGGCACGCCGGTGTACCAACTTGATTGGTAAGCTCCACATCATCTGGAGTTAACAGGTCTAGAGTTTTGTTGTATATTCAGACAGTATGGGTAGGTCGTGGCCTTATCCCAACCACAATATATTTATGTTCTCTTTCGAGGCTTGTAGATGTGTCCTGCATTTTCAGTATGTCAGCATTATAGCCTTGTCGGACTATGTTAGTATTTCTTGTGTTGCAGATAGGACTTGTCCACCCAGATTGTCATGTATGTTCAGGTTATACGAGTTACAGTTGATACGCTCGGGGTCAAGTAAGGCACATGGTGCCAGCCACGCCTCCCCTGGTTTGGGGCGTGATAAACTTGGCATCAAAGCAGGTCTGTCCTAGGGAGTCTACAAGTCTTATCTAGCAGAGTCTTGTTTATGGGTGTTATTTGCACCACACTTATTATTAGGAGGCTACGGGACATTTAGGATTGTTACATTTCCCTCTTATTCTAGATTATGCGATAGACCTGAGTCGTAAGAATTCAACTTCTAATATCTATTTTTTTTGTAATATAGTGATGCCTATGACTAGAGAGAAGATGATTAGTAAGAGATTGGATGTGGTTGCGGGAGATCTGAGTCACAAGAACTTCATTTTGGCTCGTGCTTATGATGAGTAAATGTGCGGTTCTTATCGGATCATGCGTGCAACAGATGTGCAAGTTATATTGAGAGTCCTAATTTGTGAATATATATCCCACCATGCGTTTAGAAAGTAATGAGAGCATCAGAAGGTAGAGTACGAGTTCCAGAAAGTAAAATATATAAGATAAAGGAGGTACGAGGTACCCAGGTAGAGCAAATTGTAAAGTAGTTGGAGTTCAAACAGGGGGAAACAAGCATTACAATTTCATTTTCAGTAGTGATAAAGGTATAGTTACTTGCACCCACCTACCTTACGACTTATAAGCACCAACAGATGTAGCCTTGAAAAAGAAAGGAAAATTCAAGGTCCAATATGGATTAGAGTAATCCTAGGCAATGGACATATTGTTCGAACTAGACGACATTTTTGAATGGTATTACGAACATGTGGATAGTTCCTTTTTATGTGGCACATAAATGGTGTGCTCTAGAATTGTATAGTCTGGTATAACTTCTCGAGTGATTAAAATTTTTTAGAGATTCGATAATTGAATTCTTGTATATGGGATAAGAATTAAGTTCATGTAATTCGTATTTCCAGTGAAGAAGGGGTGTTAAGCGACCGAAGTATAAGGCCGAATGAAGCAGGGGAGGCTCGAAGCAATGAATGTCTCACTGGAGTCCTCCAGAGGAAGATAAGAGGTAGTAATGTTAGTAAGGATAGATACAAGAATGAGTGAAGTTTTATGAGTAGATATAGTAAATGATTAACGATTATGAACTAAAGTATGGTAGTACGATGAGGTTCATAATCTAAAAGAAGAGAAAGCAAGAGAAGAAAAAGTTTTGGATTATAAAGAGGTATACGTCGTAATTACTAGAAATGAATTAGCGGCTTCAATAAGAATTATCAAAATACCAATCTAGCCCATGGATTAAGAAATGCCAATATTGGGTAGTAACTTAAGATAACTAGATGCAACTCAAGAACTTGAAGGATTTCTGTTATAGTTGGCACTGCGATATTCGTAAAGTGAATGATTAGGAAGTAAGGGGATGAGGGTTATTAGAAAGAGGTCTCCCTAAGACAAGCGTCATGAGCAAAGCTAAGCTCATCAAGGTCGAGCATGCCAGTTATGAGTATACGACACTAGATGTATATAAGTGATCCAATTGCCCTAGTAAGGAAAGATTGCCCCAAGGCAAGTTATAAGCTACTAGAATTGCGAAGAATTACAAAATGTGAAAAGGTAATGATGTGACCTCTACAAGAGTGGAATTTAAGAGCATAAGGAGTTAATTACTCTCTTAAAGGG